>APFE031685503.1:5471-31679 GCA_000404065.3 Pinus taeda | reverse complement strand
CTCCCCCTTTGTTGCGTCGATTGCGCAGCGGGGGGTTTGAGGGGGGCGGGTAGCCCCCCTCTACTGGAAATTTTTTTTTGGACCCTATATTAGGTTGGGTGAACCTACCTATGGTTTTTCGGTCCATGGTTTTGGACGCGATGGTTTTTAGTCCATGGTATTGGATGCTTTGGCATGTATAAATATGTATTGTAACATTGAAAGGAACATAATGAAAAATCAAGCTGGTAGTCCCGATTTTGGAATCCAGGGGAAAATCTTTGTGCATATGTGTTTCATGTGTTATGCTCTCGCATTATTTATTTTCTTTGTTTTATAATTCGTATGCAAGTAATTTTTGTACAGGGTTAAAACCTACAACCGATTCAGCGACTCATTTCACACACATGCATGTTGTTCCATTTTATGAATATTGCATTCATTGTTTACATGCATGATAATTCACTCCTCCTTACACTCAATATCGTCATGCATTCATGTATTCATATGCTTTCAGTTGCCCATCGGTGGGTCTGGGAAACCTCGGCCTAGACTCTACCTTGCCCAGACAACATTGTACAATTCTAAGAAGGAAGGCTTTCCCTTCCTCCCAAAAAATGCACAAATTTGGCTAGTCAGTGTCCTCTAATATTGCTTTGCGCAATTCTGAGAGGCAGTGTTTGCTGCCCCAGAAAGTTGTGCAAGGCAATCCTTGGGCCTCTATCACTTGCCAGTTGAGATTGTGCATTACGCAATCTGAGCACCTAGCAGGCTAATCTGGATTGCGCATTGTGCAATTCAAGCAGTCAACCAACCTCCCGATAATATGAACTGCCTTTTGCGTAGTTCCAACAGTCAATCTCTCATCCTCCCAGTGAAAATTGTGCAATCCTTGCTAGCAGTTCCTCAGGTATGTTTCATGTCAGTCCTCAAGTTTTCTTTGGCTTTTAACTGATAGATTTATTTCCATGCATGTCTCCATGTCTCCAGATATAACGAGTGTCCATTTGTCTCTTAGCAATTCAGGATCAATGGCCTCCATGATAGCAGGGTCAAAGGACATTGTCGAAAGTGCAACTCGAACGATAGTTGAGCGAGTGTCTCTAAGTTTGCCTATATATGAAGACACCAAGATGATTGTAGACAAAGACATCAAGCTGAAATGGAAAGAGGTCAATGATGCATTCTTAGGCACATTTGGGGAAGATCTTGAAGATCACCAAGTCTATGTGAACATTCACAAGTTTGGCTTGTACTAGATTGCATGTAGGTATCCCGCGTCCCCTTGCACAAACATGATACATTGGATCATCTCGCGCACTAACCCTGAGATGATGATTTTGAGCAGTGTTACTAGGACAGAGATTGCTACCTATAGGGAATATGATTATCAACAGATGTACCACTTGCTAAAGCCAGTGATCACCATCGAGACACCCTTCAGCATACCCAACAACAATGCCAACTCCAGGGATATCTTGAAGAGCTCGGTGAAGAAGCCAGCCAAATTCAGGATGAAACCTAACTAGATTTACAAGATGAATACAATGTGGAAGGCATATTAGTACTTGATCATCTTTGCATGTCACTTGTATGGCCAAAAGAGCATGAATACCTTCTCACAGAGTTCAGCGATCGCGTGGACCAATTGGCTAGTGAAGGAAAAGCATGCAACTGGTCCGACATGTTGGCTCGTAGGCTGAAGGAACAGGTAGGAAGAGCTCTACAATTACCCAAAGGTCAGCAAGAAGATATTGAAATGTCCACATACATCTTGGATGCAATCTGTGCCCATGAGGAGTTGTCGAGCTTGAAGTGGGCATGAACACCAACATAAACCTCTGTCAATACTTATTGTAAATTGTTTTCCAAATGCAGCTTTCGAGGAGTCATCACATAGTTGTCATATCATTTTGTTTCTCAGTGTACAAGATGATATTTGAGCAAGATCCACTGTGCATGTCGAAGGCAACAATGGAGGCACTAATTGACATAGCAGATTAGTATGCCTCACCTCTTGGCACCTTCATATGGATTTACAACGAGGAGAAGTCTCCACACATTTTGCCAAAGTTTGCCATGGACATGCTCGTCATGCAAGAAGTATCGTACCACATGTCAGCAAGACTTTCAGCTAACCTGCACCAGAAGAAGAAGGCACCTTGGCCCACTCCTCCATTGTGGATTGGGTTGTACGAGATACAAAATCTCAAGAATGCAGATGTCGAAACAAAAGAGTTTAAGAAATATCATTTCGGCACTAGAAGCTTTAATCTCTATGACCTGAATTGTTTTGTGAACGATTTCCTTACAAGAGTGCAATTTCTGTGGATCCACGGGGTGTGCCATTGGGCTGAGGAAGACCCATGGAGATATTTTCACAGCTTCTCTAGGCCCAATGAATTGGTCGGCATCATTCTGGAATGGTTAGTGAAGAAGCATGAAGAGGCATCCAGGAGAGCACCATCTGCATAGGTAAACATATTGGCACGTGACAAAGGTAAGAGAAAGATTGTTGATAGCATGGAGGCAGAACAAAGCTACAAGTCCAGAGCAGACCCACTTGTGCAAAAATCATCTTTGGAAATAGAGGCAAAGAGGCAATAGTGTGACAAGAGGGCCACATAAAGGCAGAGAGAAAAATAGAGGATGGAGGAAATAATGAAGGAGTTTCATGAGTTGAATGAGCAACTTCAGAAGGAATAGGAGCTGCATAGATAAGAGAAGAAAGTGCAACAAGGACAAATAGAAAAGGGGGTGCAACATACACATCCATATGAACTATGATTGTACAAGTAGTAGACTCATCCTAGTAGATGGCACAAAGCAAACAAGGTGAGCAGTTGCAGGAGAAAGACTTCACTCAAGAGATTGAATGAGCACTTGAGAAGATGGATATGGAGATGGAGCAGCCAAAGTTAGAGTAAGACATCGACCTCATGCCTTACCACCAAGAGGTTGATCCATCGACTTCACCAGATCCAGAAGCAGGTGAGGTCCCAAGTGACCAAGGAGATATTGAGATCCTTGGGGAAAATCTGGAAGAAGAGATGCACAAAATATCATTTAACGAGTCATAGCATAGATTTGTACAATCATGTAGAGTGTCTACTTCGGATGATCACACATTTCCTACGCAATTTGAGGAACGCTTGATCGTATCTTACACGCATAAGCATCCAACAACATTGGTCAATGTTACCAGAGCATATGTCGAAGCCACTGGCTCGAGTGTTCACTTCTTGATAGCAGAGAATGAGTGAACGGTTAAGGATTTATAGACAACCAAGCAAGGAGGAGAACTGGTTACAGCGTCCCCCCGAGTAAAGTTGAAGAAGGTGATATTAGATGAAGTATCGTCCCTTAAGACAGTCATGTGGGCATTGTACTCCAGATTTGGTACTGCGCATAAGGTAGTTTTCCTTCTTAACTGATTTGAAATGATAGTTTAACATCTTATTATACTTACAATAACCTCCCACTCCAAAGCTTAACAAATATATGATCTAGTTTATGTTGACAATTGCGGAATTAAGTACTTGAAATAGGTGTATGTCTTTGTTTTAACTGTTTAAGTGCTTATTTGTTCATGCTGATATTAAACACATATAACAGTAAATGCAACAAATAAACAACCACACATAATAGTAATATAATCTATGAGTTCACCCTAATATCATGGGCTACATCTCCTTGAGCTCTTGTCAGCTTAACTTGGCTCTTTGGGATTATGGTAAAGCTTCTTTCACAAGTTCCACACTTAACTCCAAAGGTTACTAAACCAAACCAATGGGCTTAGAATACCATCTATATCCCTGGTTGATCTCACTCTACAAATAGATCTAAGCTTCCTTGGAGTTGATTCCTTCCATTAGTGCTCTGAGTTGACTTGAGCTTCTTAATGGCACTAACTCCCTCAGAATTCTTCAATTGTCTATGGAACTTCTTCTTCTGTCTCCAGCACATATTAGACACCTACAACAGAATGATCATCTGATCATTTTCTTCATAAACTTCCCTATAGATTCTTGGCCCTTAGAAGTATTCATATTCATATGCAAACCTATGCAATGGATTCAGAAGACTCATTACAGTCAGAATTGACTATTAGATCACTAAGAATGAACACTGGTAGCTCCTGCAACTTCCTCCAAACTTTGGTGGCTCTGAACTCTAGAATAAATCTTCTCGGATGGAATTCTCCATGAATATGACTTCTTTAGCTTCTATGGACTATTTCATCAACTTCATAAGGCTCTAATTAGTCTATCGAGCCTCTTGTTTCACTCTCTCTAAGTTTCTCTAACTCTTAGGCTCTGCCTTTGTCTCTCAGTCTCTGCCTCTTTTTCCTCTAGAGTCTCCCATTAAAAACTACTCTTTGAGTGCTTTTATGCTATATATCCACCAATATTGGTGACTGCACCTGACTCCAACTAAACTTAGCATATCACCAAACTTTAGCTGCTTTGCCAGGCTAATTGTTAGAGGTAACTGTTGCCATAACCATTGGGCACATTCATGAAGGATAACTCCTTATCGCCTGTATATATGGCGGTTAGGGATAATCCTCCATAGATCTTATGACTGGGTTAACTCTCAACAATCGATCTATCCCCAAACATCCAACGTCTGTCGCATCATTCATTGGCCAAATTTCCCGCACGATCTTCACCATTGACGTGACCCCTCTCAATCCAACAAATGTCATGAAATCTTGTGCAGATTTCATCCACGCATGATATCTAACTGAGGGCATGTGAGAAAAGCAGTTTTGCTCTGCTGCGTGTTGACTGCTGAGTGGAATCGCATGCTCTTGGTAGATTACCACTTCTAGCCTTTCACCCGCGCGATATACAGTTTACCGCTTGGTCGAATACTTCCCACGTGCTGAATTCAGAATTTAAAGAAAAAGAACTTTATAAAGGTTTTAGCGCTTAACAAAGGTTTTAGTGCTTAAGGCCAACATTAACCTTTTAATGCTAATTGACGTAGAACTGGCGAGCAGGTTAACTACAATTGCATGCACATTGTTTACGACATTCTTGTTAACCTTTGTTCTTAACCCTTGTTCTTAACCTTGGTATTAACCTTGTTCTTAAGCCTAGTTAATGTTCTAGATCAATTTCTGATCACTCCTCCACATTGAGAATCTTCTGTACCCCGAAAGACTAATATACTGATCTATATAGTATATGAGAGTAACAATGCCCTCTTCTTTCAACCTCCATACACTTTCCTTGCATAGCTAGTGCCTCTGAACCAAAAACTTTGAAGGTAGTCAACACTTTCCTTCCTAGATGCGCTTGTTCTCCTGTTAAGAACTGTCTTCTTTGATCTCATTCAGAACTTCTGCTGAGAAGGTTACAAAAGGTAGTTGAACATCTCTTCCTTGATCATTGATCTAAGGTGGCTCAAACAAATGTGATATTACATCTTCTGAAATTTTGTCAAAAACAACATAATACAAGAAAACAACTAGATGGCATAACTCTTACTTCATCAAAAGAAACAAATTTCACATCATGTGAATCACCATCATGTCTTCACATATTGTATACAAATTATTGACTAGATAATAAGCCAACAAAAACATGCCTTTTCAAACAATTGACCCTTCAAGTCAAGCATACAAAAAGAACCTAAGGATTTTTTTCAAAGATGAAACACTTCATCATTATCTCCCTTTTATAATCTTGGAGACAAAAACAACTTTTCCAAGTCAACATGACATTAAATGCATGTTTTGAAACAAAGAAATCGATCATCAAGTCAATTACCCATACATGTTCAAATACAAGGAAATCATCGTCATCCCTGTGTTCATACATACCATTCTCATGCATGTATTCCATCCTTCAACTTTCTATTAAGAACGATGTACTTACAAAGCTGGAATGAATATAATTTTTCTGCAATAAAGTGAGTCTCATGCTCAAATTTTCCATTCACCTTTTTGGTAAAACCCTACAACTTGCATTCCATTAGCAAAGAAATGCATTAAATCAAAAGACATGCAACCTTAATTGGATAAGAACTCTAACCATTTCTTACCAATCCACATAAAAGTTGCTTCCTTTGTCTACACATTGACCTCAACATGTGAGTGATCCTACAACACATCAATTATGGAAACTTCCTTTCCATTCTTGCCATTCTCTCTTTCCACCTTCCTCAAATTTCATGGAAGCATTATTGGATTAAGAGTCCAACACTTTGCAGCAATATTTCCTTGCTTATGGAAGAAAGTGCAACACATGTGCATCTTCTGGACAACATGATTTTCCTTGTCCAATGGACCTTCGGCTTCTTGCCTCCTTTTCTTCAAAAGGTTCCCGTATATGGCCATTCTCTTCCAACATCTAGAAACACTATGATTATCCAAACCACAAAAGGAACATGCAATTCTTTTCCAATGCTTATGTGGAAATTTACCATGCTTTTCATGATCAAAGGAAATATGATTGAAATCAGATTTGTACCTTTCTCTTTCACCTTTGTTACCTTCATGAGGAGGTGATCTGAATGAAGAAGTAGCTCCCTTTGGAACACCAACAATCTCTTCAATTCTTTTAGAGCTTTCACAACTCTCTGGTTAAAGTGCATGCTTATGAACACCAACATGCAAAGTATGTTTCAAAATATTGCATTCCCCAAGAATACGATCTTTACACTCTTGAGGTAGAAGACCTGAAATGAAACTCCTTCTAGGAACTGTTTCAATTGCCTTCATGGCTACTTTGGAACTTTCTCCATAAGATAGTCCATAGCCAAGACCAAAATACTTAGGCCTTTCTTCAACCATTATTGGCTCAAAAATGCCCTGTTCATGTTTTCCAAATCCTTTTCCTTCATAGCCCATTTGTGACATCAACTTGGACCCTATGCCTTTTGTATTTTTTTCAAAAGAACCAACATAAACATTCCTAGAGGAAATTGAAGAAAAACTAGAATTTTTTACCTCTTCTTCAAGCTGATACTTGACTAAGGCTTCTTTGGCAATAAGGAGTTGTGTCTCCAACTCATGCATCCTTTCCAAGTTCATATTGCAATATGAAGTTGGCTTTCCATATTTTGAGAACTCACTTGTAGAAGTTGTCATTATCAAAATGAACAAAAGAATAACAAAATTCACAAAGATCTTATTCAAGCAGCCTTTAGCAAACAAACCTCTTGTGCTTCAAGGATTTCCTTGAGGTCCTTTGGGTAAGGATAGGTCCTTAGCACTCATATATCTGGAGGTTAGGGACAATCCTCCATAGAGCTTGCAATTGGGTTAAATCTCAACCGTCGATCTATCCCTATCCATCCAACTGCTGTCACGTCATCTGGTGGCCAACTTGCTCTGATGATCTCCACCATTGACGTGACCCCACTGAATCTAATGGACATCACACAATCTCACACAGATTTCATGCACAAAAAATATCTAACCAAGGGTGCGTGAGAAAAGTAGTTTTGCTCCAGTATGTATCGACTGTTGAGTGGAATCGCTTGCTCTTGGTAGATTACCGCTTCCAGCCTTTCACCCATGCGATATACCATTTACCGCTTGGTTGAATACTACCCACGTGCTGAATTTGGAATTTAAAGAAATAGTGCTTAAGGCCAACATTAACCTTTTAATGCCAATTCACGTAGAGATGGTGGTCAGATTAACTACAATTGCATGTACATCATTTACGACATTGTTCTTAACCTTTATTCTTAACCCTTGTTAAGGTTCTCTATCAATTTCTGATCATCAACGGTTGGCAGCGACGTTGTGCTAGGAGAGCACGTATATTTTCAAACTTGCATGTTGTTGTTAATTACATGCAAACATGGACAGTGAGATACAAGGAAGCCCCATTACACTTGCCCAAGATGATGAAGCCCAAAGTGGTTGAGTTGAAGGCACGCATCCAGAGTCAGATCTAGAACTGTGAAGAGCTCTCGTAGCTCATCACTAGTTTGCACGCTTCCCACACATGGGTATTCAGAACCATGGATGTTATTGTGTGCACACATGCAATACCATCCATTGGGACACTCATCGAGGCAAAGAAAAAGGCATAAGTCTGACTAAGGCTTGACTTGTACTTTGACGAGTTGTTGCGGATAGCCACCAGCACAGGCTTGGTGATCAGCATGGACAACATGAATCAGTATGTCGTTGATCTGGACGCACTGAAGATAATGATGTGAATGTTATTAGACGAGTTGGATATAGGAGCCAAAGCAGTGTATCAAAATGCAATAGAGGCGAGAGTTCATTTCCACAAATATGTCACCAAAGAGTACACAAACACCATCATGGACTACTGAGCTTGGCACTAGTTTGCCATCGTTGACCATCATGAGGATTTCGAAGAGCTGGCTTTTCCATAGTTTTCTGAGTCATATTGATGTTTTACATGGCTTACTCAAGCCTATTTTGTCTTACATGGATAAATGTTTATATTGTATGTAATGTCTTGTCAAGTGGAATTTCAAGTGTCAATCGCTGAATGTGACAGTCATAGAGTAGTTGAAGAGTCATGAGGGTAGATGAAAAACAAAAAAGGGGAATGTCAAGGGTCACTCCACCCTTTGTTATATATATTCCCTCATAACTCATTGTATAGGCTTTTGTTCAGCCAAGTTTCTGATAGAAGTATCTTAGAGAAAGCTTGGATAACACTGTAACGAGCCTTGGCTTGTCCACAATGCAGAGCTAGTACATCTCGTTGTAGGAGAAGGCGATAGTGAATATAATGTTCCACTATCGAGACTAGTAGTTGGTCACGGTTGTACTATATGATTGGAACTTTCACTTCTTAATATAATAGAGCCATCACATTTCATGCATATGTGTTATTGTATCTCAACTATGTTGGTTACTCTTATGATATATGTATTGTTTGCTTATGCATGCATGTATGGACTCTTTCTGTATATGTATGTATGAATCTTACGAAGATGTGATGTTGGTTTAACCATAACTTTGGATTGTTGGCTAACTTTCTTTCCAGTTTGTGATGCATCTTTGCTCATGTGTTCCCTTCCAAGGCGCATGTTATCACAGGTTTAGGAGCGGCGCACTCACCCCAATTTCCGTGTGTTGGAACCATTCATGCACCTTCCTTGGCTTGCTACATATGTCACACCCTTACTACCAACAAGGGAATCTTACTAGCCTTTTTGTGCAACCGTGGTCAAGGTGATACCGTACAACCCACTGTTGGGACTCCTACACCCAATAGTCTGAGGTCTAGTCGAGACTTATTACTGGGGAGATCCCCTCACATGTTGTCGGGTCCAACACAGTCAACATTTCTAACACTAGAAGGAGGGCTAGATGACAAGATGTGTCCTCTCATCCTGTTTTGAACCTTTCCACATATATCATGGATTCTGTCACATTCATCCCTCTGCAATGATTTTCGCATGTCAAATCTCTCAACATCACAAGGGATTTTTTTGATCTCTTGTCTAAATTCACGTATAATGGTGAAGGTGAAGTAGCCTGGGTTGAGTACTTAGAATACTTGTATGTAATCCTTGATTATGCAGAGAAGATTTATGTAGGAGAGGTCAGCCCAGTGCTTGCATACACACTTCACAAATCCCAACAATGGTGGTGTTGGAGTTTTCCTCCCGACAATGTGCACTCACTTGAACTACATGATCCCATTGCTCATGCATTGGAGGAATCTTATATATCAAGCACACATGCACCACACAAGTTGTCTTTGTTTTTTCCATTTGCTTTCATGTCAAAGTGAAGAGTATGCATATGCTTAACAGTTGCGCGTAGTGTCATACACCACCATGGTAAGTCCATGGGTTGCATGTCATATACTTGCACTCACTTATGTTCTATGGACACATTTAAAATTGGAGTGTGTTTGTCTTCATTGTTACATATTTCATGTTTGTTGGTTCGCACAGTTGTGTTGTTTGTGAACCATGCCTTCACCAACATGGGTCGACCAATGTGCTGGTGGCTGCATTGGAAGTATCACTTCATGTGAATGGACCCATGTGCCGTTAGGTTAGGAGTAGGAGTAGTGTTTGATTTTGGTTTGTTTGCTTGCATGCATGTTTGCTTATTACTTGGCATGTTTGTTTGTTTGCCTGCTTGTTTTCTTACTCACCCTACTTACACATTTACCTCTCTTTTTATTTTCTTAGTTGTTTGTCTTCTTGTTTAGGTCCATAGATTAGTTTCGCATGAAACTGTGTGTGACTCTTGAAACAAGTTCGGTAAAGTAAAAGAGGACTTGTGCGGTTATCAATACTTGGTTATCTATCATCCTTCCTTTGTATGAAACTTGTTATCTTCAGTCCATGATGCACCAAAGGAAAATATGTATTGTTCAAAGTAAACCTTGATGAAAACACAACTCTTGCATGCTAACTAGTGTCACATACTCTAATCGGTTATTTTTGGGTTAATCCTTGTCAGCCCAGTCAGGTAGAGTAAGGTGAGGGGGAAAATCTTAACAAGCACGTCAGAGGTATATATAAAATACCTCTCTGAAGGAACAACCTCTTATGCTGTCAATAAGTCAAGATCCCTCTTCTGCCTTTAAAATGAATAAGTGTTATGCACAGTTACGAAAATGAAAAATGAAAAAATGAAAATGTTAAAAATTTTGAAAAAATGAAAAATGAATAAGGTGAAAGAAGATAAAGTCTTCCTGCACAAAAAGGTGGTACAAGTAGCTCCACCGGGGTATTGACCAAGCTCACTGGTAGTGGAGCGATGCTTGTGTTCATGCGTGACTCTGCCGAGGTACTGTCTAGGCATGCTAGTAGCGGATAAACACCAGAGATGAAACTAAAACTCCCACAATGATACTGCTTGTGCACCAATATACCCCTCATCCCCAATCAAAAGAACTATGTTGACTTGGCTTGGAATATGTGACCAACCAAGATCTTGGAAGATGCTACATCTTAAATTCAAGCAAGTGTGGAAACCAAGACAAATAGAGAATTGAACAATAATTCCGGAGGTGTTATAGTTTCTTTTCATGAATGAGGTCCTTTAAGAGGGATGGAGTTCTACCAGTGTGTTGCCAAGTGTTGTAGCAACTACAACCACCCTCTAAAATTTTTCCTTATCTTGATTTTAGAGCCTCCCTTCAAACCATCCTTAGAAACATGTCTTTCATTGTCAAGTACATAAGCTTCATTGGTTTTTCAGCAGCTTGCAAGCCTATGCATGTTTGTTTCCTTCACTCCCCTCATAGGTTGCCACTCCAGACTTGGGCCAAGTGCTGGTTGAGAAACTCCCTCAGAAAATTGTGTAATCCTGGAGGGTAACCAACCTTCCCTCTAGAAATTATGCAAATCTGACTGAATCCTACTGGTACTAGAAATTGGGCAATGTAGTTAAACATTCTCCCTTAGGAAAATTGCGTAAATCTAGCCCATCACAACAACTCAACCTAGAAATTGCGTAATTCTGGGCAGTGGTTAATTGCTCCTCCTAGAAATTATGCAATCCATTTGGATAGCCAGCCCAGCTCCTCCCAAAGATTATACAAAAATACCTCTCAGTCAAGCAGGCTCTTACATGTGCCTTCGGGTTGATAGGTTCCACCCGGGACCAAGAAAACTTGACTTTCATGCATGGGCTACTTTTTCCCAAAATAGAAAAAAGCAACATGAAAAGAGAATCCCTAGATCTTAGTAGTTAGAGGTTACATGCAAGGATAACTTTAGAAAATTTCCTCCAAGTGTCTCTTTTCCTTGTTTTGTAGCATGCTCTTCATGAGCCTCAAACTTATTTATTTGATGTTTCAGATCTCATTATTCACATTGATATTGGAGATTTGACATCCCATAGCACATCTAGGAGTCTTCAACACATCGAGCTCAATTGTTTTTGGGTAAGTCTGCTTTACTTGTCTTTTGCAACATTTATGTCACTTTTTGTGTTTTGGCTTGTGTGAGTGGTGTATTCTTGATTTCGGTGAATGTTTGATGTATTTTTCATGCATGTTAGCATGTACAAGCACCATTTTAGTTTTCATTAGCATCTCATTGTTGTCACATGCATGACACTATTTTATACGAATGGTCATTGATTTAGTGACTCGTTCCACAGACATGCATGTTGTTCCATTTTTTGAATCTTATATCGTTGTTTGCATGCATGATCATTCACTCCCTCTAACACTAAGTATCACCATGCATTCACATCTTCATATGATTTTTGTTGTCCGTTGGTAGGTTTGGGCAACATCGGCCTGGACTCTGCCTTACCTAGACAACATTGTGCAATTATGAGAAGGAAGGTTCTTCCTTCCTACTAGAAAATGCACAAATATGGCTAGTTAGTGCTTTCGCAATTCTGAGAGGTAGTGTTTGCTGGCCCAAAAAATTGTGCAATGCAGTCCCTGGGCATGCGTCACTTGCCACTTGAAATTATGCATTGTACAATCTCAACACCTAGCAAACCAATATGGATTGTGCATTGCACAATTCGAGTAGTTAACCAGCCTCCTGATAGTCCGGACTACTTTTTGCATAGTTCTAGAAGTTAGTCTCCCAGCCTCCTAGTGAAAATTACGCAATCCTTGCCAGTAGTTCCCTGGGTATGTTGCATGTCAATCCTCAAGTTTTATTTGGTTTTAACTGATAGATTTATTGCCATGCATGTCACAATGTCTCCAGATATAGTAGGTGTTCATTCATTTCTCAGTAGTTTAGGATCAATGGCCTCCAAAAGAGTAGGGTCAAAGGACACCGACGGAAGTGCAACTGGAACAACAGTTGAGTGAGTGTCTATGAGTTTGCAGATATCTAAAGACACCAAGCTGATCGTAGAAAAATACATCAAGATGAAATGGCAAGAGGTCAATGATGCATTCTTAGGCAAATTTGGGGAAGATCTTGAAGACCACCAAGTATATGTGAACATTCACAAGTCCAACTCATACTGGATTTCATGCAGTTATCTCGCATTCCCATGTGCGGACATGATACATTGGATTGCTTTACACACTGACCCCGAGACGATGATATTAAGCAGTGTCAGCAGGACATATATTGCTACCTTTAGGGCACAAGATTATTAGCAGATGTACCCCTTGCCGAAGCCAATGATCACCATGGAGACACCCTTTAGCATACCCACCAACAATGCCAACTCCAGGGATATCTTGAAGAATTGGGTGAAGGAGCCAACCAAATTCAGGATGACACGCAAACAGATTTACAAGATGAAGATATTGCGGAAGAAGTATCAATACTTGGTGATCTTTGCATGTCGCCTGTATGGCCAAGAGATCACAGAGACCTTCCCACAGAGTTGGGTGATCACGTTGGACCAACTGACCAGAGAAGGCAAAGCATGCAGGTCTGACATGTTGGCTCACAAGTTGAAGGAACAGGCAATAGGAGCTCGACAACTGCCCAATGGCGAGCAAGCAAAAATATACATGTCTGCATACATCTTGGATGAAACCTGATCCCGTCGGGAGTTCCTGGGCTTGAAGTGGGCATGGACACCAATGGAAACCTCTATCAACACTTATTGTAAACTATTTTCTGAATGCAGCTTTTGAGGAGTCATCAGGTAGCTATCAGATCATTTTGTCACCTCAGTGTACAAGATGATATTTGAGCAGGATCCACCTTGCATGTCGAAGGAAACAATGGAGACACTGATTAACATAAAATATTGGTATGTCTCACCTCATGGCACCTTCATATCGATGTACAGTGTGGAGAAGCCTCCACATATTTTGCCAAATTTTTCCAAGAAGTATCGTACCACATCTCGGCAAAACTATCAGCTATGTTGCACCGGAAGAAGAAGGCACTTTGACCCACTCGTCCATTGTGGATCAGGTTGTACAAGATACAAAATCTCAAGCATGCATATGTCGAAACAAAATAGTTCAAGAAATATCATTTTGAAACTAGAAGCTTTAATCCGTATGACCCACATTTTTTTGTGAAGGATTACTACATGAGAGTGAAATTTTCGTGGATCCACGGGGCATGTCATTAGGCTCAAGAAGACCCATGGAGATATTTTCACAGCTCCTCTAGGCCCAATGAACCCATCAAAATTGTTGTGGAATGGTTAGCGAAGTAGCGTGAAGTCACAGCCAGGAGAGCACCAACAACATTAATAGCAGAGGTAAACATACCAGCGCGTGACAAAGGTAAGAGAAAAAATATTGATAGTGCAGAGGTAGAATAAAGCTGAAAGTTTAGAGCATACCCACTTGTGCAGAAAGCAACTTTGGCAATAGAGGCGAAGCGGAAATAGCGCGACATGAGGATCGCGCAAAGGAAAATAGAAAAATAGAGGATGGAGGAAATAGTGAAGGAGCTGCATGAGTTGAAGGAGAAACTCCAGAAGTAACAGCAGCTATGCAGATAGGAGAAGGAAGAGTAGCAAGGACAGATATAGAAGGGGGCACAACATACACAGCCAGATGAAACTATGCCCATATAGGTAGTGGACTCATCCGAGGAGCTGGCACAAAGCAGACAGGGTGAGCGGTCACAGGAGCAGGACTTCGTTCAAGAGATTAAACAAGCACATGAGTAGATGGATATGGAGATATAGCAGCCAAGGTTAGAGAAATACATCGACCTCATGCCTTACCACCAAGAGTTCTATCCACCGACTTCACTAGATCCAGAAGTAGAGAAGGTCCCAAGAAACCAAGGAGATACTGAGATCCTTGGGGAAAATATGGAAGATGAGATGTACAACATATCATTCGATGAGTCGCAGCATAGAGTTGTGCAATCACGAAGTGTCTACTCCAGATGATCACACATCTTCTACAGAGTTTGAGGAATGAGTGATCATATATGGCATGTGCAATCATCCAGTAGCATTAGTTAATACTACCAGAGCATATGCCAAACCCAGTAGCTCGAGTGTTCACTTCTTAATAACAGAGAACGAGCGAATAGCTAAGGAGTTACAAACAAATAAGCAAGGAAGAGAACTGGTTACAACTTCTGCTCGAGTAGAGTTGAATAAAGTGATACTAGATGAAGTATCATCCCTTGAGATAGTCATGCGGGTGGTGTATTCTAGATTTGTACGGTATCTAAGGCAGTTCTCCATCTCAACAGTTGGCAACAGTGTTATGCAAGGAGAGAAAGTATATTGTCAAACTTTCATGCTGTCATCTATCACATGAAAACATGGACCATGAGATACAAGGAAGCCTCATTACACTTGCCCAAGATGATGAAGCCCAAAGTGATTAAATTGAAGGCACGCATCCAGAGTCAGATACGGAACTATGAAGAACTCCCGCAACTCATCACTAGTTTTTAGGCTTCCCATGCATGGGTATTCAGGAGAATGGATGTTTTTGTGCACGCACATGTGATCCCATCTATTGGGACACTCACCAAGGCAAAGACAAGGGCACAAGTCTGAATGGATCTTCACTCGTACATTGAAGAGTTAATGCGCATAGCCATCAGCACAGACTTGGCGATCAATGCAGACACCATGCATCAGTATGTCATTGGTCCAACCTCACTCAAGGAAATGAAGTGCATGCTATTAGACGAGTTAGAAAGAGGATCCAGAGTAGTGTACCCAGATGCAACAGAGGCAAGACTTCATTTCCAGAAAGATGTCACCACAGAATACACAGACAACATCACAAATTACCAATCTTCGCATCAATTCACCACCGTTACCCATCATGAGGATGTCAAAGGGCTGGTTTTCCCACAACTTCTTGAGTTATAATGATGTCTTGCATTGCTTTCTCAAGCCTATTTTGTCTCACATGGGTACAAGTACGAATTGTATGTGACGTCTTGTCAAGTGAAAGTTCAAGTGCCGACAACTAAATGTAAGAGTCAGAGAGTAGTCGAAGAGTCATGAGGGTAGATGAATAGTCACAAAGGGGAATGCCAAGGGTCACCCTACCATTTGCTATATATAGTCCCTCATAACTCATTGTATAGGCTTTTGGTCCACCAATCTTCCAATAGGAGTATCTTAGAGAAAGCTTGGAGAGTGTCGTAATGAGCCTTGACTTCTCCACAGTGCAGAGCTAGTACATCTCTTTTGAGGAGCAGGCGGAAGTGACTATAACATTCCGCTATTGGGACTAGTGTTTGGTCATGGTTGTTGATGGGTCCCTAGAATACTATTGCAGTTATATCCCTTATTAATATTGTTGTGCCCCTATTGTCCCCATATTTTTATTACTGTGCCCCATAGAATCCCTCTATTATTATTTTTGTGGCTTTATATTAATATTGTTAGGTCGGCTGGGTTATTGTGACTCCTTAGACTCCTATATATAGAAAGGAGGTTTTGTCATTTGAATCATCCAAGAATTGTTCATTTATGTAATGTAAAGGAGGTTCCCCCTCGAAGAGGCTGAATTCTAAGGCGTTGATATATCTTTTCTATCTTTTCTTGATCTGGATGCATAACATTTGGTATCAGAGCGAAGCCATTGATACTCAACCGACCATCTGAATGAGGGAATAGTGGCAATCAAGGATGCGCTAAATGAAGAGTTTGGCTGATCAAAGTTCGAAACCCAGTCAGTTATTGGGTTTAAGGAGATCGCAATGTTGCTAGGCAAAACTCTGTGGGACCTGGACCAAAGGTTAAAGTGCACTATTCGTGAAGCTAACATGACCTTGACAAATGCACAACACTGCGTGTGGTTTGTGGTGTCATTAACACCACATCTGAGGATGGATCTGTCACAACAAAAGATCTCAACCCAAGCTGAGGCACTGGATATAGCAATGAGGTTACACGAGACCCCAATACCAGATCCAGGGTTTGGAGTTTAGCAAATCCACATGCAACTTCAAAACACGAGTTTAGAAATGCAAAGATTTAAGCAAGAAAGAGTATCCTGACCAGAGGTATGTATTGAGGTAGGTTGTATTAAATGCAAGAACAAAGTGCACGATAAGGACCATTGCCTTGTCTTCGTGAACTATCTAGCGGGGGGAGACTCGATGCTGCTAAAAGTGGAGGTACAAGCAGGATTGAGTGTCGCACCTGTGCTTTGGGGCACGATTTGTTAGGTTTGTGGGGGACATGCAATAGATAAATGCCACCTATTACAAAAGTATGCCCAGACCCCGCAATAGTTGTATCACAAATTTTATCGATTGGTGGGACACGATGAGTGAATATGTTGAAGTTATGACTTAATGATGGAAAGAACCCCAGCTTACCAGATGCAGACTGAAGTGTGGGGAGGATTTCAAGGATGCAGCCAAGAAAGAGGAATGTAGCCCAGATAGGGCCGCGAACAGCTAATCTGTTATAATTGTGGTGGGCCAAGACACTACGCTAGTGACTGCACTAATCCAACCAAGACTTCGTGTCCCTACTGTGAGTAGTTTGATCATGAAATGGTAGACTATCCAACCTTAATTTCCCAAATGCACGAAAAGGGAGTACTCCAATCTCCACCAACCGAAAATATCCAGATGATGCAAGAAGAAACTCGCGAAGAGGATCCTAGTATAAATATGGTACTAAGGAGTGACACAACTGTAGGAGGTAATCTGCAAGAAGAACGTGCAAAAGGAGGAAAGAGATGTGACACACCTACAAAGGAACATGACTCTGAGCCGGAACAGGGGAGGACGTTACTAAGGGAAGCTCAATGGAGCTTCGCGGAAGCTTCTACCTCGGGTAGGAGGGATCAAACGGAGTTAGGATTGGACCCCTCCACGATTACTTCCTTTCTTGAAACCTGCATGAAATTGTTGTGCGATAGTAAGGCCATTCAAGGGTTGCAAGAGCTGATCACTAGGTGCGCCGGATTTAGCGAGCCATAGGTAGTTCGGAAAATATGAAGACATGCTCTATGCACTAGACGGGAGATGAGACTAACAATGCAAATCGGTGAATATGAAATGGATTAGGTCACCTTGGACTTAGGATCAGACTTGAACGTATTACCTAAACAAACATGGGAGTGCATGGGCAAGCCTACACTGTAATGTTCCCCAATTTAGCTACGAATGGCCAACCAACAAAGGATCTTACCAATGGGTCGACTGCAAAGAGTGATCGTGGATATCAACAGTGTAAGTACACAAACCGATTTTGAAGTCATAGAAATTGTTGATGACAGTAACCCTTACCCTACATTGCTCAGAATTGATTGGGAAACAGATATGAAAGGGATCATTAACTTGAAAAGGTGGAAGATGACATTCAAGAAGAAGTCACTGAGAGTAATAGTTCTGTTGGAACCAACGAAAGGAGAATGCTACACTGAACTTGTGTGCGACGAGGACAATGACGATGAACTGGATTACATCTATCAGATAACCACACAGGACCAAGATCAAGTGTACTCCATGAACGATGGGAGAATCTCGTGGGAATGCACTAGCACATGTATAGTGGATTGTGATGAGGAGACCGAACGATCGCCGAACTGGTTGCATGAAGTTACGACACTTAAATGCAATATGGTAAGTCGGTCATTGCAATGCATAACCAATGAGGAAAGACAACAGCCAGTAGAGAATGCTGCAACAGATGAAGGGCAGCTCGACTAGCTAGGTACTTTATACGCAACATGGGAGCAACATAATGTGGTGGAAGACGTGTTACGCGCACCTAAGGGGGTGCAAAAGCTGAATTATAGGAAGTGATTTTAGGTACACATTGGAGGACATATGTAGCCGCCAAGACAGTATAGAACAACTGTTCCTCAATGACAACGAGTACATGTGCACATCAGGCGGCCGTCAACCCAACCAGATCTGCACGGAATGAAGGCTCAGTAGGAAAGTCCCTCTATGACCGAACAAACTAGCACAGAGAGAGTTCACCCTAGTGACAACATCCACGAAAGAATTCAGCAGCTCTTGGCAGCCATTTGGTGCAGTAAGGTTCAACTGGGTAAGTTAGAAGAAACATGGGCTAGACTCTGTACACAAAGTGCGAAGCTGGATAAAGCTATTGACAAGTTGTAGTTAGAAGCCACCTACATAGATTACATGAAGGAACTGACGAAGGAAACATACATGGCTCGCTCTCCTACCTTGCCAAAAGTAGCAACCTTGCTAGCATGGTTGCACTTGCACCAGAAAGGACAAGACCTCACACACTGCAACCCGTTAGCAGAATCAAGGGAATGCAGAAGGTGCTCACAACCTGGGCTAGTCGGGTAACAGAAGACCCACACGAGGGGTTCACCCACCTGACTATCCATAGGAGGACTACTTCCAGTGCCCCATAGGGTTGAGAGAGGGTGCAAGACTATAAAATAGTCTACTGCAAAGCTATGTGATATGACCACAACATACATACAAAAACTGTACTTGCTACCTAGGGTTTCACTGCCATGAAGGAAAGATGGAAAGTGACCATTGCAGGTACTGATCATGATATGATGACCCATTTAAAGCATAATGGAGCGAGCAGCGGACAATTAAGGCAGAATAATAACCACCAAAATTGCATTTATGAGCTGCCGCAAGGACATCAACTGATTTTAAATTTTGAATCATATATAAGCATAGTAAGGGTCACACCACCATGTCTTACTATCCTACCAGAAAGCTGCCCTGGGTTAGAAACAAGTGGAAGATGAGTGACAAGAAATTCAAAGAAAGTCTGTGGTTTAAGGCATTGCCAAAGTAGTACCAGGAAGCAATCCTCAAAGCACACAACCCTACCACCGATAACCCATAGCAATCTTCGCCAGAAGTAGCTGAGCTCCCTAAATTTCCCCAAACACCAAGGAATAGGAAGGACCCTCAGGTTCCAGAATCGGTAAGAAGGTCGCCGCAACACCTGCACTTTGGCAAATTCATAATGGAGGAAAACAGTAGAAAAGCTACAATTGACAGTGATGAGGAAGCATAAGAGTCTCCCACATATATTGAAGAAGTAAACCCTGAGGAGGATCCCATACAACCAATGTGACGACCCAAGTATGTGTTGCCAAGCAAGGGGAAGGCAAAGGTACCTACAAAGCTAGATGAAGTCGACACCAAAAGTCGTTTCTCCCAAAAGTCGTCCTAGTGGAAAACTCGGTGGTTGACCATGTTGCAACAATGAAGTTCAAATATTGGGACTTCGTAGATATAGTAAAATTTCCCCACCTGGAAACGGATGCACTAATGGACCGGAATGTAGAAGGGACGGTGACAACACTACAGCCAAAGGAGTGGCTGCGGAAGGTGGAAAAATCCGGGTTGCTCTGTCTCTTGTTGATTCATCACTTTCTATGGCCTCCTATCACCATGTTGGTGATAAAGTAGTTTCTCTGTTTAGTTCATGAGGAAATATTATGGGTCAGCAAACCCCTCAGTATCACAACTAAACTTGTTTATCAGGTCTCGCACCTTCCCTGTGACGGAAGAGACCCTGTGGAAATTTCCTATAGAAGTAACAATGTCATGATGATAGAGCGACTGAAAATGAAGTATCAGCTCACCAAGGGACAACGAGGGTACATCATTGATAGTATCTTAGACAACACAGTTAATGTTGCCACTTAGTTTCTGATGAGAAAAGTAATGAGGAAATGTCGTGGCACTGAGGTTCCCACCATAGTTATCGCACTTGCTGAGGAATGCACAGCCGGTGTATAGTTCAATTGGGCACAGTTCCTTTGTGAAGAGTTTCTGACCAATTGCCGCAAAGTGCAGGAGGAGGGCAAGGCTTTCCATTATGTGTCGTTGCTCATGACCATCATGCTGGTTGCCACTGACTTACCCAAAGAAAGCCAGTTTCCGATCTTGGACTTGGAATGACAAGAAGCCACTCGATATGCTTCCCTCTGGGTAACAAGGGACGCAGAATGAAATCGAAATATGAAAATCTTTTGGGTACTGATGGATGCGACTATGTGTTAGTGGATTAATGAGTTACCCCACCTATCCAACGAGATCTATGAAAACATGAAGTATATTGCTAAATTTAAAGCAAACATGCATCACATCTACATCAGGGCATGTAAGGACCCAACCCAGGCATGGACCTCACTCTAATTTATTGGTATTGACAATGTTGTTGACGGGATTGTGGATATTTGGCTACCGGTGTGGCACGTACTGGAGACAGTAGAGCGCGACGAGGTCACTATCCGGCAGAAAGGAGGAAGCTAAGTGTGCTGCGCAATGAAAGTGCAATGAACAGCTCGCCGCAGAAGTTTAGGAAGCACGGGAAGTTGCATTGGCGGTAGTACAAAAGACACCATCAGGAGGGGCATCATCAACAATGGACAAAGGCAGTCAAAAGGCACCCCCTAAGATGGTAGTGGACGAACCACTAGCAACAGGCACGGATTCACCTTTGAAGCGGCCAGCAACATCAGAGCTGCCGAAGCCATGAAAAAAGACCAAGGCACCTAAAATGGACGGCGGAGTGACCATGTTAACCAAAGGGGACCTAACTTACATCGAGAGCACCATTCGAGATGTCGCTTAGGAGGCAGTCGATGAAGCCATGTCAAAGTAGTATATTGTGTTGGGGGAACTCCGCACCCAGCTACACGAATTGGGAACAAGAATCACACCATTAGGCACTAGCGCTACTCCAGGGGTTTCCAGTATGACAATTGTAGAACCATTGTTAAAAGCCCAAATGGATCATTCTATCCCGATTCCAACAGGAGCATTGATCACCACAAAGGCAGAGGACCGAGCTGTGCTAGAACGACTTACAGGGATAGGAATAAATGTGGCTGCTCTACCACGTGAAAGTTTGCAATAACTCCACAATAGTGCCACAATCAAACTCTGTGCTAGGGCCGGCCCTGTCGATCAAGTACTCCAGGAGCAAAAAATTAATATTGAACAGTTGCAACTCCAACGCGATGAATTAGTCACACAAAAGCAGCAAATGGAGAAGCTAATAGCGAAAGCTTGTTCGAGTGCCCAGGAGTTAGAAATTGCGGCAGATTTTCCCATTGATACATAGATCCATAAAATGGTTATTGGGTTCCAAAAGACAAAGGAGAAGGCCACACAGATACCAGAGCTGAACTCACAGATTGCAGACTTAAAACTGTAGGTTCCACCACTGACGCCACCAGAGATCCTAGAGCAATGCAGGAACATTATTAATGTGGGGTGCACAATGCTCACACGTTCAATGGCGGAATGTACCGAGCTTCTAACTCAGTTGATTGTTATATTCACAACCCTTCAGGAGGATCCAACACTTCGATGATTGGAAATAGAGGTCCGAGAGCTCCAGCAAGCTTACGATCAGCTTAGAGGAAGCACACAGACTGTTGATATTACCCAGTGCTTGGCCATGATGCGGGAGGTGCAGGACCTGAAAACCCAAGTCAATGCCACTAGACAAAAGGAAGCAATGGTTAAAACCCATCTCCAGCGTGGCTGGATGAGGCAGTTGTAATTTCAACCACCATAGAGTGTAAGATAGCCCACATGCAGGCTGAATATGCTACTATGGAGACAACATAGATAGGGGCTGAGGTGTAGGCGACACACATGGAATGGATGCAATGAATGATGGAAGAATTTGTTGTTAGCACAAGCGACACACAAAATATTCTAACTAATCTCCATGCCAAGTTAGCTGAACCAGCTGAGTGACAAGGGACGAGTCATGATGATTGTGTTGGGGGACTGTTGGGTAGCAGAAGTCCCGCACAACGGTTATGGGGCTCGAAGCCCACAATTTTGGGTAAAAGCAGGGTAAAGACTCTGCGAGATGTGTGGCGTGATTTGTAATAAGTCAAAGACAAAAGGGTAATCCACCCAAAAATAATTTAAAGAAATGTAAGATGAGTCAGCCCACCCATGGATCATAGTCTATAGAATGGTATAAAAAGAGCAAGGTTGTATGGGTAGAGTACCTAAGTTTTGGTATGATTTTGAGATCTGATAGGTGATGGGAAAAACATCCTGAAAGTGTTTGTAAGTCCAAGTCGAGGGTTTGAGTAAAGGATATAGGCTTTGCAGCTGTGTGCATAGAGGCCTGGAAGAATCTGTAGCTGTGTCTGCGAACCCCTATAGATGAGTGCGCAGGGTAGATTTGGTTGTATTGGTGACAAGTGGAAATAAAGATATGTTCATTCTGAGAATTATTTGTGATCTCTGAATTATCGCAAATCTGGAATTTTGTATGGTTAATAAGACTGTTTTGATTTATGCGCATTATTGAATACTTGTGAATCTGGTTTTAATCTTAATATGCAAATTGGATAAAAGCGATAAATGTTTGCTTAAAGACCACTCTAAAATAGATCCAAGTTACAATACCTCTTGCACTAGATTATATCAGGAGACTACGCGAGCTATTCAGGATTCACGTGAATAATGTGCAACGTGAAGCCGTAGACTAGAGCGGCAATCTCCAAAGCGCATTCATACATCCCAAGGGTGTAGAAACCTAGTTCCAGCACCCTCCCCAGCTACCTCAGGTGAGACCTTAGTCCATGCCTCGCGGGCTATTTCTGAAAGGGTTGGTAGCTGCAGGATTTCCATGGTTAAATAATTCTTCTGAACTTGGGTTAGGCCTATATAAGCCAACACCTAGAAATATGCCCTAAGTATCTTTTTAGCCCATGTATCTCCCTTAATTACTATACTTAAAAGATAGTTCCATGTATGTTTGACAATTAGCCAATTGAGGGAATGTAATATTTTGGACTAAATTTTGAATGGTAACGACGGGGATAAAGTCATGTGCATGCTTCCTCGGGCATTCTTTGTTTCTAGGAAACATATATTTAGTTTTTAGGTTTCAATCTTGCCCACAAGGGCTAGTGCAAGGAATGTAGGAGGAATGGATACAAGCTCTTGTTTTTCCTACATGTATAAATGTTTAATATTATGAAGCGTGATGAAAGTTTATAAACATTGCAACCTCTATCTTCTCGATGTGAGTTTCAATGGGTTTTATTCCATTACCAGACATCAATAAATTTTCTTTTTTAACAGATATGGATAATTTTTAATAGTAAAAGGAGTGGTTTGTGATCATATTGTCCAATCCTCTCCAGTTTCATATGTTGCTCAAGGATATCCTCTTCCATGTCTCCTACTTGGTCATGTCCAAAAGAACCAGTTGAAGTTGTAGTTATGCTTAATTTTCTTGGTCATGCCTTCCTCCTCCTCCAACTTCTCTTTTGCTTCCCCTAACCTCCAAAAGAACTATTTTCCCATTTTTTTTTTCCAACTAGGCTATCATTCGAACTTAGGGAACTTTTGGCTTCTTATGAAAGAAAGATAGGTACCTTTTAGCTTCATATGAAATTTCTATGTCTGCATCAATAAAGACTTCACAAAAAGCACTACATCAATAATTTAGACACTTCAATCCACATTATAACATTGGATTGGATGCTTGTCATTGAATAATTCAGTTGGGTATTCATGTTACCAACAATTTGCACCTGATGCCATGTCATAATAATGTACATCAAGTATATACAAAATATAATAGAACAATGTACATCATACAATTCCTCATTGGATGTCTCGAAATCCACCAATCACCAACATCGAACTTTGGCTACTACATAGTCCCTTCTAATATTTGGGTTAGTTCTCATCCAAGCAGTTACATAACAAAAAAACATATATATAGACATGTGATCATAATCATCATGTTATTAGATCTAGTATCCACGTACCCAAAAAAAATCAATTAACATCAACATGGTATAAATAAATCATACATCAGACAAATCATAACTCCCATAAGTCATACACTAGATAAATCATAACTAGATAAGCCATACATCAGATACATTAGTCAACATAAGTGTGGGGGGGAGTAGGGAAGTCAAGAGGATTTGTTTTTGTTTTTTTTCAAGCCTAAAGAGGTTGGAGAGGGAGAGTTGAGATAAGGGATAAAACTAGGACATGAAGAACTTAGACTTGGGAAACAGAGTTTGGAGTTGGGAGGGTGCTGGATTGAGAACTTAGACACAATATGGATATAGTTGGAATCAAGTTAAGAGGGCTAGGTAACTTATGGAGGTTTCTTAGGCTAGGAATTTAGATAGACTTTCCTTGGCACGTTGGCATATTCAATCGAGAAATCCTAGTAGAAGCAACGGAACCGAGTCATCGTAGATGGGTATTTTTCTTATTGATTTCCATTGTCAAGATTATGGTTAATTGTCCTTGTAAAAATTGTTTGAATTGTATTGTTGTTAAAACTAAAAATGAAAGGAAAGAAACAATAGTAGTCACACTAAAAATGTTTGTTTCTTTTACCGCCTTGAGAAGGACGCCTTACATGTGGTAGCCCAGCTTCAGAATTTGGACCCTAAAACCCACTTACACGTACTAGGACATAGGTTTCAGCGTTGTATACATATAAGAAATAAACCTTGCAATCAAACAATAAAAATTGCCCTTGACCTCCCAAATTCCTCCCACACGTAACTCTTATTGTAATAACTTCACCTTTCACAATACAATATACAGGATTTCATAGCATCCAAAACCCTAATCTATTTACTTCGATTAAATCACAACCTAATTACTTAACCATAATTATATAACAATGGATCAAAATATTGTTGATCGAAAAACACTAAAAATAATCCTAAAATGAATGAAAAATAGCTCAAACTAACTATGCAAAAGATATAACACACTCTCCATACAAAATTTCTTCTTATAAGAGTTTTACTAATTCTTTTGAAAAACATGAAATCTAGATGTATAATATTCCACTATAATTAATGGAATATAGTAGTAAAGAAGTAATGGAATTTTTTAATTCTTTCTTTCTTCTCCATTTTAGTTGATATTACGTGTTTCAAAAGAGTACTAATATTTTTCTCTTCATCAAAATTATTAATAAATTCCCTCCCAAAATTACTTTAACCTCAGATGGACATGGACCCTGTTGGTAAACTATAATACCAGGTGGATGCCCTATTCTCAAAGGTCGAGAGGATAATGTACATACCACATCTTTATATCCATCATTCAAGAACCTTATGACAAAGAATACATTATTTATATGATCTTTAGGAATGCATGAGTCATACAACTATCCTCCCACGTTAAGAGCTCTTGAGATAGCAATGAGGGTAGGAAAGGTTGGTTTCCATCCATTTGGTTTAATGTGTTTATTACTTGTCCAAGCAATTTGAATACCATAAGTCACGTCTATAGATTCAGATTTGTCTTATTAGAATCGTTGTTAAGGAAACATATAGTCGATAAGAGCTAACGCTGGTGTATTATTGGAGTAGAAGAAAGGTAGGGGCTGGTGTATTATGATATTTAATTGGTAATTTATGAAATTTTATAATATTTTTT
>APFE031685498.1:0-12622 GCA_000404065.3 Pinus taeda | reverse complement strand
AAAAGTTGTGCTTTTCTTTAGTTTGGTGTCCATCAGTTCCCACAGACTTGACCAAAGCTTCCCCACAAATCGAGTGTCTCTATCAGATACAATGGAAGTGGGTAATCCAAAATGAACCCATACATGTTCAAAAAACAGTTTTGCAGTTTGTTCAGCTGTAATATGTTTATTACAAGGTATCAAAATACACATTTTGTTGAACCTATCCACAACAACATATAGATAATCATGACCTTTCCTCGATTTAGGCAGTCCTCCAACAAAATCCATGGAAACACTATCCCAAGGGTGAGAAATTACTAGTAATGGAGTGTACAAGCCTAGTTTTCTGTTGCTGGGCATGCTTTTAGCACACAGTAAACCCTCTTACATATCTAGAAATTGTCTCATTCATTTTTGGCCAATAACAAAATCTTTGCATCTGTGCAACTGTTTTACTTACCCCAAAATGACCTAATATCAGAAAAGTGTGTGCTTCTCTAATTATCTTTACTCTCTCAGTTTTTGCAATGCATAACTTCCCACAATGATATAAGAGTCAGTCATTTACATGATAATCCAATTCTTCTACTCTTTTGCCTTGACTTAAAGTTGCATATACATCTTTAAAGTCTATATCTTGAGCATATTGTTCAATGTAGCTTTCATGTCGCACAGAATTATGCTTAAGTATAGTAGATGCATTTATAATATGTCTAGATAACATATCTGCAACTTTATTGTGTATGCCCTTTTTATATCTAATGACTAAATGAAACTGTTGTAGAAAACCGATCCATCTATAGTTCCTTGATTGCTGCAACTTAGTTTGGGAGTGTAGATATTGAAGTGGTTGATGATCAGTATGTATTACTGTCTCTTTTCCCATTAAGTAATGTTTCCACTTTTTCACACTCTGAACAAATGCATACAATTCTATATCATATGTAGGATAGTTAACTACAGTAGGATTAAAAGTCTCAGAATGATAACATATGGGTTTACCATGATGTGTCAACATTGCTCCCATGGCATAGTCACTGGCATCTGTTTGGATCTCAAATGGTCTTTGCAGATCAGGCAGTGCTAGTACAAGTGTTGCACTAATCTTTTCCTTCAAGGTGTCAAAGGATTTCTGATGTTTGCCTTTCCACTGAAACACCTTGTTCAATCCTGTTAAATCATGTAAGTGAGTTGCAATTGAGGAAAAGTTAGAAATGAACTTCCTCCAATACTATGCTTCCCCTAAGAAGCTTCTCACTTCTGTAGCAGAATTGGGTTTAGGCCAGTTTACAATGATTGTCACCCTAGAGGGATGTATTTTCAATTCACCACCCCCTACTATATGACCCAAATAATTCATAGATGTTTTGCCAAATTCACATTTTGAGAGTTTAACATGCAGTTTTTCTCTTTTCAAAACATCTAGTGTCTGCTTAACATGCTTTAAGTGTTCTTCCCACGTTTTACTAAAAATCAGAATGTCATCTAGATACACAATAACAAAATCATTAAGAAAAGGTCTGAGTACATCATTCATTAATCTCATGAAAGTAGCAGGAGCATTAGTTGAGCCAAAAGGCATAACCAGCCACTCATACAATCCCTGCTTTATTTTGAAAGTAGTCTTTCGTGCATCTTGTTCTGCAACTTTGACTTGATGGTATCCACTGTGCAAGTCTAGCTTGGTGAAATAAATCGCTTCCTTCAATTGATCTAAAAGATCGCCTATTTGAGGAAGGGCATAACGTTTTTTTATTTTTATCTTATTGAGTGCTCGGTAATCAATGCACATTCTCCACAAGCCATCTTTCTTTCTCACCAAAACGAATGGTGACCCACATGGCGATGTGCTAGGCCTGATAAATCCCTTCTCAAGCAACTCCTACACCTGCTTCTTGATTTCAACATTCTCTAAAGCAAACAACCTGTACATTCTAATGTTAGGCAAAAGAGCATCTTGCTGCAAAATAATAACATGTACTATTTCCTTTTTGGGTGGCAGGCCTTTAGGTTCTTGAAACAAGATATCATACTCTAAAACAACCTTTTCTAAATCAGCTTGTTGTTTAGCATTATAGCCCTCAAATACATTGGTTTTATGAGGTTTATTTTCCATTACAACCATCAGTAAGAATTGTTTGCATGAATTTATCATTCTTTTCATCTGCCCTGAGCTTATGAGAGTAGATACTTGTTCTCAGCTCTATAGAAAATAGCTTTTCTATCATACAAGTAAGGACTCCCTAAAACAATTCGACATATATCCAAAGGAATTATGTCTAACTCAACCTCATCTACAAATGCTGACCCAAAAGAAAACTTGAGTTTGCACTGTCTAGTCATTTTTAGTTGTGCTTTATCATTCAACCATCCTAATGGGTATGGTTTCTTGTGAGGTGTAGTTGCTAATCTCAATTTCTTTACAATTGCTTCAAAAATTAAATTTACTTGTGAGCCACTATCAAACAAAGTATCAATCTTTTGATGTTTGGAAATAACTCGAATATGGAAAAGCTCATGTCTTTTTCTCTCATTTTCTTCATCAGTAATAGATTGTGCAGAATTACTAGTAGATGCTTCAGAATTCTTACCTTGTATTCTTGTGTCTACAATGTTTGTTTCATCTCCTGAGTCTAACCCCAAATCTTTCTGAATAGCTGCAACAATCTTCTTCTTCTTTCCCTTGAACTTCTTAGGTCTCAACTCTGGATGCAGAATCCAACAATGCTCATCATCATGCCCATCATTTTTACAGTGAGTGCATGAAGCTTTGCTTTTCTGTGCAGTGTTAGCCTTCCTTGCTTTCCACTTCTGCTTTCTTTTCTCCTTGCTCTTTCTTGCAATGGGTTGGGATGGTTACCCAACTTATGGATTTCCATTCTTTCCTCGAACTTCTAGATGAGTAGCTTGTATAGATACCTCATCTATACTAGTGGGATTAAACATGAGGATGGTGTGCCTCATGTAGCTGTGTAGACCACCAATGTACTTCGAAAGAGTTTCAAGTGAGTCTAATGAGATCCTAGAATCAATGCTCTCTTTCTAAATTCTTGAGTGTACCCTTGCACACTTTGCCCTTTCAACTGTCGAAGAGTCTGCCAACTCATCAAGGCTTGTTGCATGTAGGCCAATGGATAGAACTGATTTTTTATCGCAGACACAAATTCACTCTATACAGAGATGGTCTTACCATGTCTTTTCATGTCAGCTTGGGTTCTGCCTTCCCAACAAACCAAGGCAGTGCCTCCAAGGCGTAGGCTTGCCAGCTGAATCTTGCTCTTGTCTGAGTTAATGTTCTGCACTCTGCAATACACATCAATTTGTCTAATCCAATTGTCCAACTTTTTTGCAATTAACTCTCAATCATATATAGGCAAATCAAATTTAACATCTAGCTTAATCAAAGATGCTTTCTTGTTATGTACAAGACTATTAAGAGGTGTGAGAAAGCTTTCCTCTTTCCCTTTTCCTTTTGAGTGGTCATGGAAGTGTGATTCATCTTCTCCTTTGTCTTGTTTAGAGCCTGATGAATCTTCATCCTTGTATTTTCTAAAGTCCTTATACATTTCTTCTACCATGGACTTTATGGCCAGGAAACTTTTTATGAATTGAGGGTCTGGTCCCATAGAACCTTCCTTTGACATTGTCTTCCAAGGATAGACTCTCCCAATTTCAGGATTAGTTTTGACCAACTCTCCTTCTCCTAATTTGAGCTTTGATCTAGTGAGCATTCACAGCTAAATCAACACAAGATTTTCTGACCTTACAGCCTAGAGCTCTGATACCACTTGATCTGGAAATCACCGTTTGAGTGATCTCAGTTAGAGAATTATTGAATGGAGGTATTACAGACTCATGTGCTGGTGTGTGTCTATGTTATTTTAGGCAACGAATTGATTGGATTGCAAAATACATAGACACTGGAAAATGGAAAACAACAAGAGAAACACAGTAAGCAAATACAAGAACACAACAATTAATAAGCAGTTCACCCTATCCTACAGGGCTACGTCTCTGGTCCAGCTTTCAGCGGTGGCCTTCTTTTATTGTGTCTTTAAAGTAGAGAATTACAATGAGGAGCTCAAATTGAGTCTCCTGAAATAGAACAATGTTTGGTAGGGTGGTTCTTGGTTCCCCCAAGCCACTAGAGTACACAGACTCTTTTCCTTACCAGAACTTGACCTTTCTAGTCTTTAATGGGAGGAGCCCAATATGGTACTTGATTCTTGACAAATCCCCTCAGGGATGGCTTGAACCTCTCAAGCTCCCTGGTGTTTGACGTTGCCTTTGGTCAGCTCGACCTTCTGTCTCTCTGCTTTTTGCTTCACTGTCTTTTCGCTACTATGACTCTGTCTTCTTCTCTCTGGTTCTTCCTCTCGGTGTTCTCTCTCTCTCTCTCTCTCTCTCTCTCTCTCTCTCTCTCTCTCTCTCTCTCTCTCTCTTATATTCTCTTCTCATGGCTTTAAAGCCAATCGATCTCATGATTGCTTGATTCCCCTTCCACCTCCGTCGGATCGCCTGTTGTTGTTCACTTGGAATTCCCTTTCTCTGCATCATGGTCATGGGCTCACAGGGAGTGGCCACTTGTCTTCTTGCGAACTGCGCCAACTTTTCCTCGTCAGTTCGGTTCTTCAGTTACATCATAGAATGAGTCATCCGCCACCTCAGTGGACAAATCGGACCTCAAGTCCTTGTAGATCTCAGCTTAATCCCCTGTCAAATCTGGTTCTTTCATCGGGCACATTCTTATCCATTAGATCTGGAGCCCCCAGATCCAACGTCATTCGCACATTTCACGCGGTTGACTTGCTCGACCGTTAGCATGCGATGAGCGGCAATTTTCTCTCTCCTTCACCTGACACACGTCGGGTGTTGAATGGAATCGCTAGGTTTTAGCCAAATCCGCTTACCACCCAAGGGTACCCCTGATATACCTTCAATTTTGGAGTGCGGGTCCCACCTTTACCCTTTAGCAATTTCCCCACGGTTTTCTCGACTTCCATGCGACCGAGTGCTTCGAGGCCTTTCCTTCTCGAGGGGTTTTGCCCAAAGATCAAAAATTTCCTCCTTTTCCCGACATGGGCTTCCCAAGTGCCAGTTTCGCCTCCTACGCAATCTCCATGGGCCTTGGTCAGCGCGCTTTGGCCGAGGTCCTCATCATTCCACACTAGCTGCCAACTGCTACTGTTCATAGGTTTTTTTGATCGCTCTGTGCTCTTGAGTTTGAAGTTTGTCCTGATCTAATACAGTCATGGTACTTTTATTATTCTTCATGGATCCAATTCGGATCAAGGGTTGCTGGTGAGAAAAATGTCAGGGAATCAGAAGAGGGGACCTTTAACATTTGGTTGATGTTCTAAGCATTAATGGTAATCAACATGTCTGCATTTTGAGCCATTGCTACTCTCTATACAGATCCATAATGGGCTTGGCACCAGTTTATTAGATCTTGGAAGCTATGAGTTTTTGGGAATGAAAAAAGGGGCAAATGAGTCTCCCAAAACTTGATTTGATCCCCTTGATCAACGTATTTTTGTTTTAACCATGGGTGCAATTCGATAAAATCGAATTCACACTCACAATCTGAAACTTTAAACAGGGCATCAACCAAGGGAATCCACTCAAGATCAACGGGGGTGATGGAGGGGCTTGCTTCTTCAACGTTTTTCTAGGTTTTGACTATGGGAGCGATTATGCTGGAAGATGAGCTTAAAGTGTATTGAGATCGATGACGAAAGGTTGCAGTTGCTTTTTGAATAGGGGTGATTTACAGAGGAAGGGAATTAGCAAGAAATAGGATCAGAGGAAAGAAAATGATTATCATCACTTAAACAGGTTATTTGTAGGTAATTTACAATTCACCGTTTAAATGTTACCATAGGAGATTTATTACAGGAATGGTAATTTTACAACGGGTTTATAGGAGTTAATGGCCAACAAGACAGGAGCGGTGTAATGGATAACTACGTGGCAGTAACTGAGTGGACGGAGGGCAGTGGATAAGTGAGGTGGTGGATGAGCGGAGGCATGGAAATGAATGAGGAAAAGCGGACGTGGAAGGCGCGGTGATGAATGAGTTGGCAGGTCAAAAATGCAAGTGGATTTCGTATGGTGAGCGGTTCATGATTTTGGGCTAAGGGGACCTGAAATCATGTCGTGCTACCATGTAAGAGAAAACGAGTGGCCACTAAAACCACCTTTTCGGGGGGTCTTTCCCGCATTAACCAAAAACAGTGAAGTGGGCCCGAAATGGATCCTCCGTCGTTGATCTCGGTGGGGTTGATCTTGACCGTCGAAAGTTAGAGGCCGCTTAAATGGCGCTTGATGTGACATTTTGTGGCTTCTGACTTTATAATAAAATCATGCATTGTTGATTATTTGCAAGATAATAAATTTTATCAACATAATTAAACCCCGATTAAGGAATTTAAGCATTATTTAAACTAAATAACAAATTTCAAAGGTGCATTTGAACTAGCAGCCTTAATTTTTATTTTCTAAAGAAAATATTTTTTGTTTATTGCTTATCTAACATTTTATCATTTGCCTTCCTTTTTTTAGAGCAACTACCCTAAAATTTTATATGATATGGACCTAAAATAATAATAATTCCTAACATTTTTTACTTTCAATTTTCCTTTTGGTCCATATCCTAGCTTATCATTATACAATGGTAATTTTTATGTTTTCAACTAATGGCTAACTTATCAAAAACAAAGATGCTACAACACCCTATTCGAAATAGAGGAAAAGGTAGAAATAAATTTGTATCCAGGTGAGATTGACACTCTAAAGCTAAATCATTGGCTGTAGCAATTAGAATTATATTTAAGTGTTCACCATATAGAGGAAGAATAAAAGATTTCATTTACTCGGTTGAAATTAGAGGGACATGCCTTAACTTTGTGGGTAAGAAACACGAAAACCTTGAGGTTGGAGGAATATCATCTAGGGGCTAAGTGGGAGGGTTTCAAAAGCCTCATAAATTCACAATTTTACCCTGTCGGGTACATAGAGGACCAGTGATCTGGTGTCACTATTTTAGGCAAAAGAAAGGGTAGATTGTACAGGAGTACTCCATAGAATACAAAAAAATGGCCATAATGTTGGGTATCTCCCCAAACAACCTAGATGTACTCCTCAAGTATTTGATGGGTCTACACAACCATCTACAAAAGTAATTGCTGTTGTTTAAATCTAGATCGATGGACAAATCTTACATACATGAACAATACCTAGTGAAAATAAGCGAGAAGAAAAGGAAATCGAGTGGTTTGAAGCAGAAGGAACACCAAGGTGCTTCTAAGAAGAGGAAGAAGAAGTGGAAAGGGTGAACATATAAAAGGACAGAAGTCACAATGCACTAGTGCAAAGATCCCAACAACCACTACAATAATTGTAAGATTGATGGTTGTACAAAGGAAAAGTGTTGCAAGTTGCATCCAAAGCTTAACTTGAAGATAAAAAAGAAAGATATAAAGAAGAAGAATCTCACGGCCACTGATTCAAGTAACCAGGTTGAAAATAGCTCAGACGTGGATGAGAATATCATCTATACATCAATGCAGAATGAGGTAAACCTAAGTAGCCTTCAACAACAAGAAGAGAAGGAAAAATTACCAAACTATTCCACATAAAGATACAAGTCAAGAAGAGAAAGATTGATGCTTTATCTGACTTGGGAACACAGGAAAATATCATTGTGGCAAAGACAGTCAACAAATTGGGATTGGAAGTTCATGATCATACAAGCCCATATCCATTAGGATGGGTGCAATGTTCTAGAAGTTGTCGCAACTTCTTCTTCACCTCACTTGCTTTTATAGTAGACTACCTATACACCCCAATTGTTTGGTAATGGGGATTTTGGCAATAGATGCATCTCATGTTCCACTTCTCTCTTGGGTGGTAACCCTTTAGGTTCCTAGAAAACATCCTCGTATTCTTGTAGCAACTCTTCTAGTTGTTGTTTTGGTTTCGAGTACACCCCTCCATGGATGACTATTCTCTCACTGACTCTTCTATTGATTGATTTTCTCTTAAAAACAATAAAGAATACTTCTTTCTAGAACTGGTCATTTTTTGTGCTTCATTCGCACTTATAAGTGAAAATTTTTACTTATCCTTGTGTGTCTTGATGTTGAAGGATTTTGAAGGATTGTGCCACAACTCAGCTCTATAAAACCCAACAAATCTAATCTCGCGAACAGATCTACATAAAATATTAAATTTACTAACACAAAAATAATTTACCCACATAACACAATCTCCTACCTTATTTATTTATAAAATTCTCACATTTTTCTAGCTTTTCCATGAAGGACTCTGATACCCTCTGGACCTCTTTATCTAAACCAGAGGAGGAGGAGGATGATAGATGGAACTCTGAATTGTAGTGAAATAACTATATATCTAAGGTAGTGCCCCTGGAACAAGTGTACTAAGCGGGCCATAAGATAGTCTACCATTGTATTCAAAAGTATAGTAAAGACAATGGTGGGACTACCAAATCTCTTCACAAGTGCTTGGAATCAGCTCTTAAAGAGTTAGAAAGCTTTGGCTAAGTGTTTGATAAAAAGTTTTAATGTGAATGTGAATTGATTGACAAAATACTTGCATGCAAAGTATTAATGCTTTCTTATGAAGTGGTTATTGGGATGAAATTAAATAGAGAATGTTATGATCACATTGATAGTGTTCAAATCATTATCATGTTAATAGGGAAAATTTCAATTTTGTGGGTTTGGTTTTTTTGCTTATGTTGTATGTATTAAACATAAATTGGCACTCAAGTAGGGGATCTCAATGGTCAAGTATCAGATTATTTTTGAATGTAAACAACTTCATGATAATTATTTATTGTTTTACTATTAAATTGTAAAAGATTCAACCCCTTAGTGGTGCCATGGGTAATTGTGGATCATCCTGAAACCCTCTTTCCTTTAAGGATGTGGTTCAACGTTGTGAGTCTAATTCAATCACTTCAAACCCTTTATGCCTAATGATACTATTATGGAGAGATTCAAAGAGGTTCTCAAGTTGGTGGTTACACATTTGCTTTCGTTTTACCAACCCTCTTTGCTAATCTATATTTTCAATGGTTTATAGCCTTCTACTTAATATTTTCAAGGATATACAAATAAAATAGAGAAAATTTGAGCACTGTAGAAACCCATGAACCACATGCCTCACTTCTTTGTACTTGCATACATTTTCAATTCAAAGAATGAGAGCAGAGAAGCCCCATGTTCTAGCTAGGCTTTCTCTCAAAAGGGTTTCTCGATATATAACTCGTGTCAATTTTAGTTTGTGAAATTTTATTTTCTTGATGTATATTTTTTTTAATTATAATTTTCATGCATACTGAATAAACAATAATTAATAGATCCAAAAATCTAAGGAAAATAAACCCTCATAATGTAGATTTCACATTTTATAATATATTTTAGTAGATCTGTTATGAAGAATTGTCATGTCGAATATCCATGGTAGTTTATGGTTCATATTGTATCAACACAGGTTTCTCTGGGTATACTAGGGGGATTTGCATGGGATCCATATCAATTAAGCAAAAATTCACAAAACATTAGTCATGGCCAAGAAATCTGTGAATAACCATCCTAATCCCTCCAAGGAGAGGTTTTCATGAAAAGAAGCACAAGTTGTAGATATAAAATATATTGTGAGCCTCATGGAATCCCTAACCAATAAGATCAATATTCGGAGAAGAATGGGGTTCCTCAATTACAGGGGAGATCAAGATATCGAGAAGAAATAACGGAGTTGAAGAAGGAACCAAAAAGAAATTAACCTAGTTTAAGTGATGTGAACCATTCATAATCCCTATGTTGTAGCTCTAAGATGATAATGGTCAATTGATCATGCCAGAGCATCTAAGATAATTGTTTTGGGGTTTTGGGTTTTGGGTTTTTATGGAGGACCAATACATAAAACAACTTATAAGAATGATGTATTTAACCCTTTAGATAGTACTAATAGATAATCAAAGGGTTGTTATTTAACTCAATGCAGTGATTTAAATTGACAAAATGTACAAAAAGAACTGTAAGGAGATATGATTACTTTAAATTTCAGATAGAAAGATAAATCATCATAAGTGGGAAAGCCTTTGACCAATTTTCAAAATTTAAACAAAACATGCTTAAAATTACATAAGATACTGACAATTTTATGATTTAGAAGAAGCCTTTCAGACAAACAATCCAATATCTCAATCTCTTTATAATAATAACTTCAGAAGGAATTTTAAGAATAATTGCAACACATTTATTCTTACCTAATATCTCTGTAAAACTTAAACATATGCAAAATGAACAGAGTGAATGAAACACATGAAAGACTTATGAAAGATAATGAGACTGTATGAGATCAAATTCAGAATCCTTTGCTTTATTATCAGTGATCTAGAAAAAGTTTGTACATCGGTTCTTACAAAATTTCTTATGGAAGGGTTCGATCCTTGATAACTCAGAAATATAGTTATTTATACTAGCTTAGGACTAGACAAAATATCTTAAAATATCTTAAACTAATTTACAAAAATAACTTGATATAAAATAGGAAATATGAATTATTGCATGACTTGTCCCTATTTTGATGTAGACTATTGGTAAATGTTCATGGTTGTTCCTAGATGTGTTGATGTGTTGTATGATTCATCCTTTTTCCTGTTTGGATAAAAGGCTAATCAAATATTTCGCACAATTGATTCCATTTATCATCAGATGGAATTTCCAGATTTACCATCATTCTATAAACCTCATCAACCTCAGTGGACTTTTCAGAGGTTGGTTTTACTAGAAAGAGGTTTTTGACGTCAAAGTCTGATGATTAAATCTGGCTCCAATGCTTCCAAAAATTCCTTCCCTGTAATATGTTCCCTTCACTTGTGCAAATTGTGCTTTATCAATAGCAATATTATACAACTTTTCACTGTAACTTTCTAGTTTTATTAACTGATCATTAATAGATGTTAATTGTGGCAACCCTTTCTTACTTAACCTACTGAACTTTGAATGAAACCTTTGAAAATCAATGTCCAAAGCTTTACATTTGGTTTCCAGCTGAGTCAGTAGGTTCTTCTTCTATAGGACTTTCTTTATCTCTAAAATGGTACTTGTCCTATCAGTGATATTTATTTCCTGTAGCTCTTCCTTGCTTTTAGAATTCAATACCTTGATCATAGATGTGGCTTCTTTAGGCTTTGTATCCAAGGCTTCCTTTCGAATTTCTATCTTAGTCATGCATTTCTCAATTAGTTCATGTTGTTCAAAAATAATTTTAACAGAAGGCCATATTATGAAACAAAGTTAGAAATATTAAACCAAATGTCTTCTTTGGCTTGGGTCAAGGTATCTGCCATGAATGTTTGATCTTCTAACTATTTGACTTTCTTCTCAAGCCGATGTGTCCTTTGCATCTCTTCGAAATACATTGTATCATTTTTTATCTTGTTATTTTCCAAAGCCTGAAACTTCTGAAGCAACTTGTCATATTGTTGCTTTTATGCTTGCAGCTCCTATGACAAATTTGCATTTTCTGCTACTAGGGAAGTTTCATTACCTATAGAAGACGAACTGGTTTCTGCTCCAGTGATGGGAGTTACTGTAACAAGCACTATGGTCAGTTGTAAGGCTTCCTTCTCTTTAAGTGTTTTCTCAATACGTTCCTCCATGGTTTTAATCTGCATATTCTACTAAAAAATAAGCTTTAACAAATCCTCTTTATTTTTCACATTTTCTGCCATCTCCTTGGTCTGTAGGTCCTTAGTAGATGGCAACTTTAATTGTTTCCCGAGAGCTTAAATATCTACATTCTTCTTTTTCAGAATCTCCTCCACTACCTTGCAATCCTTGGGATCATACCCAATCTTTACAATAAGTTCTTCCAGCGTTTTTAACTTATTTTCTTTAGCTATTGATGACAGTTTCTCTATCTTAAGTTGAGACTGAGTATTAGATAAAGTTGTTCTTAGTTTAGAAAGTGTCATGATAGTGGTGGTCATTTTTGAGAATAACATTTCTCCTGATTGCATGTGCATGTCCATTTGATCTATAGGGTGAATCTGATTTGCATCAAAGGATAAAATTTTCCTTTTGTAGTCATCAATTGACTTAGGAAATGGAACTTGAGCCTGTAGGAAGGCCAACTGCATCCTCCCTTTCTCACTGTCAAAGGGAGAGGGAAGTCTGTGTTGTGATGTAGATGTCTTCTTCCAAAATTGGATGTACATATGAGCCTTAAGAGTCTCATTATTCTGCTTAATCTCTCTGTATTTAGAAAATCTATTGACATCTCCAGCAACGTTGGCCTCTGTAGATTGGATTATTTCCATAGGTTTCGAAAAAGAATAATTGGGATCTATCGTCCCTATTCTTGAGGCTTCTTCTTGATCTCCAAGATCAATAAAGTCTAGTTTCCTGCTACCTGATGACATAATCAATCCTATATTTAGCTTCTTCAGCTGAATAATGAAATCTTTAACTAGGTTTGTATCAAATGTAGTCTCCTCTGTAGTCCTCTTTAGTGGATTTGTCTTTGTCACTAAAGTGTTCACGTGTGGTGTTGAAATAATATTTTCATATGCTTCCTGTAGAGTCCCTTCAGACCACTCCTCCTG
>APFE031685485.1:0-11353 GCA_000404065.3 Pinus taeda | reverse complement strand
AGAGCTGCTCCGCCAATGCTTCCAAGTAATATAGGCACTGTTTTCGATGACGATTTCCCCGAGGACGGTGTTAAATTCGGGGATGCTGCGTTTAAAACAAAGCAAAGCAATCAACATATGTGTTATATTGAAATCAAACTCCAAATAGTTGTAGCAAATCTAAGTTGAAAAACTCGTACCGGAAGTCTGGTTATATGTGAAAAACGAGTAAGTTGAGTAGCGCATAAAACAGCCCGCCTCGAGACCTCGGCCTTCACTCTTGGGAGGACAGGTAAGTAATTGATTTTGAGCTTCAGTCATGCATCGTTGACACCTACTCTTGTTAAGCGAGGGCCAACACTGAACGAGACCATATAAGGAGCCATCAATGGATCCAACGGCATACCCATTATTTTTAGAAGCGTTGGTTATGAGCTGCGCGGATAAGTCCTGGGCTCTTTGAAGGAATGCCTGTGCATCGCTGGAATTGGTGCCGGCACAATAAACGTAATTCCCACCGTCCACATCCTGACTATAAAAGGTATTATTCTCATAGCGGAGAAGACAACCGTCCAAATGAACGCGAGCACCATTAGCTTGAGGACACAGTGATTTCGCTCGTATCGACGCTTCCTCCACGCATTGGGAGCACTCGCTGGCGTTCAAATACTTCCGACAAACAGCAAGACCATAGACAGGATCCGTTTTGCCAGAATCGATTTGCATTGAAGTAGCGAAGCCATCTAAAGAGAGATTTGAAAATAGGGATTGCAAGACAGAATCCAGATTGTCTGTAAACGCTGTGAAATTAACATACACGTGGGGGCTGCACCCTTCTCCCACCAATGTAGTCTGGGGATTGTCGGCTGCAAGATTGACTGCAGTCATGATAGCCGCCATAGTAACGAGAAGTGGAAAATGAGGAAGTTCCGCCATATCAGTCCAGCCAATAACCAATATAGTTTGGGATTGGAACCGAACCTTGTGCTAATATCTCAAAAACCTGAAATAAAATTTACTCTCGAGAGAGATTTAAATGGGGGCAAAAGATAACAGATTTAAATCCACTTGTGCTACGGTTCTTGAAGTGTTCGATGCCAATATCAACCGTCAATGTCTACGGGGAACTAGTCGGCCAAAGTTGATGACTTACTGGTTTCGATAGCAGTGGGGATAGGCAAGCTTAGAATTCCAAATTTATTTTGTCTTTGAGTGGAAAAATCTGGTGGCGTTCATTTGTTTTTCATATTTGTTGTTTTATTTGTTTTTCATGTTTGTTGTTTTATATAAATTTTTATGTGTGGCTATATATAAGTTTTTTTTTATAGTGAAGTAAATTCTAATGTACTTATTTTTAGAAAAAAGAAAGTAACTCACCATTTTATCAAATTTAATATTTTCCTTAATATTTTGTGTATTTAAGAATTTTATTGGCAATTGAAATTTGACAATAAATAAGTGTTGCGATTAAACATATTGCCAAAATTAATCTTTATCTAAATCATAGTTACCAAATCTGCTATAATCCGAAAAATAATAGTACATAAATTTGAGAGTTTGATTGGTATATCAAATAATTCGATAAAAAATCAGTTTAGTTCACGATAGTGTCACCTAGATAAACTAAAATTTATAGTTTACAGTTTATGACATGAATTTGTTAATTTTAATGGTAAATGAAGTGACTTTTAAATACAAAATAGATGTATATGGTGGCAGGATTATAGGTAAAATGGAAATTAATTTCTCAAAAATTTTCTCTAACTTTAATTGCTTTTAATAGTTTAAAAAACTAAGATAAGAAGGAAATAAAATCTAGAAGTAATTTTATAAGAAGTAATTTTATAAAAAGAAATTGATTTTTTCTATATATATTTATGTTTAAGAGGAATTTTATAAAATATTATTATGAATATATTTGTTTTTCTAAATATGTATTTTATAATTAAAAAAAATTATAAATTTGGGAAAACTAAAGAGAGATGTACTCTTTGAGTTTTGAATTATTGAATTTTTAAATATCATACTTAAATTGCAAAAAGAAATTACAAAAGATTCTAGGGAGGATGTATTTGAGTTTTGAATATTTTAATTTTTAAATATATATAATACAAAGGAAATTTAGATAAGATTTTGATGTAGTTTTCGGTTTGAGATTAAATTTTTAAATATATATATATAATATATATTATATATATAGTATTATATATATATAATTATATATATAAAAGAATTTAAAGATAAGATTTTAGGCCACGATGTATTCAAGTTTGAATATTTTAAGTTTTTAAATATATATTAATTACAAAAGGATTTTAGATAAGATCTGAATACAAAGTGATTTTGTTTAGACTTTTGAAAAGAACACAAATTTTGAAGATAACACAAAAGTGTGGTAGTGATTGGTAAATTATAGTTTTAAAATTGTTTATATTGATTAAAATTATTAAAAATGATTTAAAGTTCATAATGAATGGGAAGAAAATGAACACAATAATAGGGTTTCCATGAATTAAGCAATAATTGGCTGAGAGGTATTCTAATGTGCTAAAATAAAAATCAAATTACATACCAGAGATATAACTATGTATTTTAATAGGAAACACATAACATTATAAATTCAATAAAATAATTATGGATTCACATGTAGGTATTGTTAAGAGAAGGAATATGAGATTATAAGAAAAAAATAGATGACTTGATTTCCTTGGTTTTGCTTAACGTCTTTTGTTTGCTCCTCAAAATTGATACTATGGATATTTTTTGTAAGTAATCTTACTAATAAGCTCCCAATATCAATACAATTTACATCCATAACCTATTGTTAACTGTTTTCTTTTTCTACAAATCCAAGAGTGTAACCAAGGATAACAAAGAAAATAACATTATGGAAGTGATAAAGAAAATATAACAAGGAAAATGAAATTAGTGTGAGTGTGGGATTAAAAATGTAAAGTATGTGAACTTTATGAGATTGAAATTTCCATGTCGACAAGAATTGACAATGCTCATTACATATGGACCAAAATGGAGTTTCACAAAGAGAAAGAGTAAACTTGTTTGGGAACCTTTAATTAAGTGACACATAGAAGGGTGTGTGTATCACTACGATGATAGGCTATTTATTCAAGTGTGATTTATTTGGTGGCTAAGTCATTCAATTATGTTGTGAAATGTATGTCAGGGAAGGGCACACTTTATCAAGAATATGTATTTAGGAGTGAGTTATGTGGTGGCTATGTGATGGATTTATGTTGTGGAAGGTATGTTATGGAAGGGTAAACCTTATTAAGGAAAATATAAGAGCCATTTAGAATAAGGATGATTTTAATCTTTAGATGCCAAGGCAAGTATTGCATAACAAGTGAGTCATTACTGACCCACCCAACATTGAAATTAAGTCACCATTGACCAACCCAAACATTGAAATTAAAGAAATTAATGAATTATTGAAAATGCAATGTTTCTTCTACCATTAAAATATTTGATAAATATAGTAAGTAAAATGTCATTTCAAAACTTTACATTTATTTTGAACATTTACTTTGCATTATTATTTTAGGATGAGTTTTAACTCATTAGAAGAGATGAGAAGGGTCTAATTTGATGATAAGGAAGGAGTGGGCCTCTGTTTGTTGGGAAGGAAATGCCCTAAAAGGATAAGTAGATGCCATTGAAATCAATTTTAAATTTTGATAGTGAAATGATGTGTGAGGTAAGTTTTTGATGGATGAAATTTGATTATTTTCTTCTATAAAAACAAAAGTAGCAATAATAACTTTCATGACAACTCACAAAATCCAAATCAAATTATTATAAAAAACAAGCTTCCATTTAAAAAAAAATAAAAAATAGCATTAAAATTATTGACTTGAATTTATCATAAGCACCAAATAAAAAAAATTAATTTTGTCATGAAAGCGCCTTGTGTGATCGATAGATACTCATTAATCAATAAAATGTGGAAAATGAGCATATTGATGAATTATTAAATATTTAAAGTTTTTTTTATTATTTTATGATAAATAAAACATGAAATTTTTTTTTTAAATATTTTAAGATGATGAAAGTTTAATTTATGAATACCTAAAATATATATGGATTAATGACCTTGAGAACGATGCAAAATCAAAATTGGAATTGGACATTGAGATGGCGTGTGAAAAATTGGATGGATGAATATTAATTGTATTCTATTCTCAAATATAAGTGAGACTATTTCAAATCTATTCTAAATTTCAAAATTCTAGAAGCGAGAATTAGTGTGAAAAATTAGATGGATAAATATTAATTGTTTTCTACTCTCCAATATAAGTAAGACTATTTCAAATCGATTCTAAATTTCAAAACTCTAGAAGCCAGAATTTATATTACTTGTATCTATATTAACGACTTTAATAACTATTCAATTACATTGAAATTAGATTTTGGATTTATATTAACGACTTTAATAACTATTCAATTACATTGAAATTAGATTTTGGATTTCAATTACATTGAAATTAAATTTAGATTTTGATATTTGAGATAGCGTCCGATTTTGAGATGATGTTTGGTGGATGGTCGTACATTATTTTCTTTCTCAATGACTTTCGGGGGCCGGCTCAATGAATGCGAACAACATTCATAAAACATTAGCATTAAAGAATTTGACTACTACTCGACGGCATTGAAATTAAATTTAGATTTTGATATTTGAGATAATATGTGGTGTATATGTTTGGTGGATGGTCCTACATTATTTTCTTTCTCAATCACTTTCGGGGGCGGCTCGATGCATCGAAATCAAATAACTAGAAAACACAGGGTTGAATGTGAAGCAGATCGGTGAGAGGGAGACCATGAACAACATTCGTAAAACGTGACTAAAAGTAGAGGGTTGAATGTGAACCATCAATCCGAGGGAGACTAAGCAACCGCATTCATAGAAAGCAACAACAAATGGGGCCTACCTATTTTCGTATACTGGGATGGTGTCAAACACCACGTGGTTAGCTCTTTTTCCCGTATGCGAATTGATTTTTTTTTTTAAATGTTTGACGTATTATTTTTGGCTGATACTTATATTTAAAATAGTTTGAATAGTTGAACGTATCACTTTGAGGGAAAATTGAATGAAGAAGGGAGTATATATTAATTATTTTTTTCAAATTTAAAATATATCAAATTTTTATTGTACGAATTTTATATTTATTTATTTTATAATTTTTAATATTTTTTTATAAATATAAATTAAATTATTATTTACTTTTATTGTGGAATTTTAAGTATTCAATCATCGTCCTTTTAGGAATATAGATTCAAGGTTAGAATCTTATAATTTTTTAATTTTTAATATATTTTTGTATAAATTATGGTTTGGTTTATTGGGGAATTTAATTAGCAATTATCATCTTTATGAAATATTTCGTAATATTAAATTCAAAGTAAGAATCCTATAATAATATAATGAATATTTGTTAATTGTGCATTTCATGTTATATAAATGGGAATACTTATTATTAGATATGCAAAACATATACAGTATTTAAATTTAATATTTTAACTTGTTATTATCAAATTTATATGGTTTGTGATTCAATAATATATATTCTAAGCTATATAATATAAATGTATATTTGTTCCATTATGAACTAGATTCATGAGTATATTTTACCACAACAAAAATTATTTCTCATTTTTATTTTTAATTTTTTTTTTTATTTATAAATTTAATAATAAAAATTATATTACCAAATCTAATATTAAAAAATTAAAATGTTATTACAAATAAAAGATAAAAATAAAATTTAAAATTAAAGCTCAAATTAGTAAATCTATTAGCGTTTTTAAATTATAATGATGAATCAACCTACTTAACAAATAGCAATTAATGAATATTATTTTATTGTTGATTTAATAATTGAGTTACGATAGATTTTCTCATTGTTTAAAAAAGAAAGAAAGAAAAAGATCAACTACAAACCATGTGCACGACATTAATCTATTAAAATCACAATTATATAACAACATAGACTACCTTAATACTCATTCACTATAATTCTGTATAAAAAATAAATATGAGCTCGTGTATTTGTGTTTAAATATTTTGGAATTTGAACTTAAATTATTTTTATTTAGCTAACATTTTTTTATTTATTTAAATAAAATATACGAAATTAATAATAATTTTAAGATTTGATAAAATACAAATACATGCTTTTCAATAATTTACCAATTTTATATAAAAAATGATAGACCTGCTCAGAAAAATCTTAATACTGTATAACATAAGCTAGATAAACATCACTGAAACATTTTTCGTTTGAAGAAATTTTTCATATAGTATTTGAAGAAATCAAAACTTTTCATATACGATTTGAAGAAGTCAAAATTGTAACTAAGTTTTTCAAAACAAAATAAAAACATTAAAAATATGCAGTTTTTAAATGAAAATATATAATTTTTGGAGTGATATTTATGTATAGTATCGAATTAAAATATACATATTAAAAAAAGATAGAATCATATTCTTTATTGCAAAATTAGTAAATGATTTATGAAAATTATGTATACTTATTTTTCATATTCAAAGCTCATATAACTTATTTTGAATTATTTTGTGAAATCTCTCAATTAGCATGCTCAAACCCATAAGCTATAATGTATTTTGAAGAGGAATAATTGATATAAACTTTCAACATGATAAGTGGGGTTGAAAAACGATCTTATAAATAATAAAATAAATCTAAACCCGTTTTTTTTTTTTTTTAAGTAAAGATTTCAGACAATTGTAATATTTCAAGCAATAATAATATATAAGGTACAAGTGTTTTGTAATATTTCAAGCAATAATAATATATAAGATACACGTGTTTTGAATAAATTCACGATTGTTTAAGAAGGATAGATCTCTCTAGTTTGCATTCCATTATTTGAAAGGCTCAAATCTAATGATGTGTTCATATTCAATTATGAATATATAAAAAGCATAGGAGTAATGGTAATTGTTAGCCACTAAGTAGATCCATTTTTTAAAAAATGGATACATTGAACAAACTATATGAAAATTTTCAAAATCAAACCAAAAAATTGTTACGTCACTTTTATTATTTTGATTAAACAATTATATGGACCTTCAATCTAATTACTTTAACCGCATAGGTTTTTTATGCAACATTGATGGCCTCCCGCCGATTCTAAAATATCTCCTGTGGACAAGACCTGCGTCCTGAATGAATTTATGGTTGACTTAAATGATTGGTACGTTTCCTTGGTAATCGTTTTAGGGTTTCAACGGGCCTCGCCGGTTATTGACCTCCATGTGCCGGTTCTCCTCGCACGGCTTTTGCCTTTTGTCAACCCTGCTCTATGCATTTGTCATTTTCACTCCTCCTGCGCCGAAAGGCTTACTCTGCGACTGTGTGGGAAACTCTTGTTCTTCGTTGTTCAGTTTCGAACGTTGGTTGTATGGGTATCTTTGGTTCTTTGCAGCTATGGAGGTAATGGTTCGTGGCCTGTGAGAGCACCCTCTGCTCAGCACGATAACAACCTTGTTTCACTGTGTATTTAACTGATTTTTTTCTATGCAAATGCTGTGTCCATTCGTTTGGTTGATGGGTTTGTTTCGTGACAGGTCCTCCTCCGAGCTTCCGCGCTTCAACCGTGTTGCACAGGTAAATAATGGTTCCATGTTGGACTGGTTTGGCCCTTATCCCTCCGGTTCTAATGCACCTGTTACTGGTCTTTCAGGGTTTTGTGGTTATGGTGGTCTTCGACTCGGTTCCCTTAGCCTCAGGTGAGGTTCTTACTCCAATCTCCTTCCGGTTTCTTTAATTTCAAACGTTATTTGTGTTTGTCCATATCTCTAACCTGCTTTCATTTGTTTGCAGGTGGTTCCAGGTAGTTGGTTCTGTGGCTCGACGTGCTCCACGCTTCTTGACAAGTTCTCCCGCTCGTCCCTTACCGGTAGTGTCTCCCCATGTAGTTGGCTGTAGCTTATTTATAGTTTTGAATCTTGTCTTGTTGGTAGTCCGTCTTCTGTGCGGCAAAATAAATGGTTCTGTTACCTGTGTAACCCTCCTTTGGTTCTATTTGTTGGCCTCGGCCCTTGCTTCTGTAATATTGTCACTTAGTTTTTGTTAAAACCCTTGCTGGGTATTTAGCGGCTTCGAGAACTCGTCCTGTAAGTCGATGTTGGTTACTTTGTGAGGTGGTGGTTCATTGATTCGAACCCTCGTCCTGTAGCTTTTTTTACTATTCAGTTATTTGAAACCCTAGGGTTTGTTCGAAACCCCTGTCCGCCGGTTTCGTCGGTGACGCCTTGCTGTATTTGTTTTGGTTTATGATTGTAACAAATATTTGCCTGAAACTCTGTTTCGAGACTCTATCTCTTTAATGAAATTTTTGTTCAAAAGAAAATGTGAATGCCTGGATTGAGTTTGCTTTATTACAGTAGGTTAATGAAAATGATTCAGTTGCATATTTGTTACATTCCGCACTTGCTCTGTTTATAAATATCACGTGAGGGTTTGGTTTCGGGTTACCTGAAAATTTATCTGTATGCACGAATTCTCGTTATGTCTGGAAATGTTATTTATATACTGTGCTCTGCGCTTCTCGTTAATTTCGCTCCGTCTGAAGGTTGTCTGCGCTCGCAGTTCCTCGTTCTCTTGTCTGTAGGTGGTAGTTATATCTCTATGCTACTCTACTGTTCTCGTTGATTATCTGTCTATTTACTCCAACGCCAATTTGTTACACAGGAATATATTATGATGCATGAAAATTAACTATACAGTGGTGATATAATTGAGAAATAGAATAATGAAAATGTTTAATTTGGAAATGACTGTATTTCTTTCTTTTTCTCTGTCTCCGGAATCGTTTACAATGTTGCTCTCTTTTCTTTTATTTCCCTGAGGCATAACTGTTCTTTTCTCAAGTAGAACTACCCCAACAGGATTGATAACTGTCCAGCAACTTGTAATTGTTTTTAACTAATACATTTCATAAGGACACTAACTAATTAACAACCTACTTTCTGATGCTAATTCCTATTTAAAAATAACAGTTCCCAGTTTTTAATTTACCTGGTCCTATCGACCTTCTGGAAAATAAAACAAGTAAATAAAATAAAATAACTAACAAGTTTTGACACCTGTCCAGCTATGCATAAATGACTGTGTGTTCTGGTCTCTCCCTGAGATTGTCAACCACCTTTTGTCTCCTCAGAGCTGGATGCTCCTGCATCAGGCTCCCGGGGTGGCAAAAAGTCATGGCTCCGTTCCAGGAGGTCGTTGACAGAATAGCCTGCTTTTTGTATTTGCGTCGCATTAAGCCACGAACTGTCCTCTATTGGACAGTTCTTCCATTTTACCAAATACCACAAATACTCCTTCCTGCGTGTGCGCTTAGCTACCTGTGTGTCCAGAATCCCTTCGATCTCAACGGGTGGTGCCATCGGCATCTGTCTCGTCCACGAATCTCCTTCACATTTGGTGTCCCGCGGTGGCTCTGCTGCTGCATTATCTGCTGAACCTGTGACATAAGGAAATAGATCTGCCACGTTAAAAATAGGGGAAATACCAATCCCTAGTGGCAACTGTAATTCATAGGCGTTCGCAGAAAATTTGCAAATGATCTTGCAGGGCCCGATTTTCTTGAATTTCAGCTTGCTGTACTCTCGTTTTAGAAACCATTCCTTACGTAAGTACGCAAGGACTTCGTCCCCTACGTTGAACTGAACTTCCCGACGCTTTGTATCAGCTCGTTGTTTATACCTCTGACTGCTGTCCTGTAATTTCAATTTGACCTGTTCATGCAAATTACTCATTGCCTGGGCGAAATCTTCCCCATCAGCGCTCCGTTTTTCAAGTTTCCTGAAATCTCGTAACTCATGCACTCCTCGCGGATGCATGCCGTACAGAATCTGGAACAGACTGTATCCTGTGCTGCGGTTAAGGGAATCGTTGTATGCGAATTCCGCCTACGCAAGTACACGGTCCCAAGTCCGGGAATTTTCACCTGTTAAACTTCGAAGTATATTTCCCAGACTTCGATTTACTACCTCCGTCTGACCATCTGTCTGTGGATGATAAGCGGAGCTGAACTGCAACTGGGTATCCAACTTTTTCCACAGAGTTCTCCAAAAATGACCAGTGAACTTTACATATCTGTCAGAGATAATGGATCATGGAAGTCCATGCAACCGCACCATCTCTGTGAAGAAAAGATGTGCTATGTAAGTAGCATCACTGGTTTTCCTGCATGGTACAAAGTGCGCCATCTTTGAAAATCGGTCTACCACAACCATTACTGAATCAAAGCCTCGTTGTGTCTTCGGCAAACCCAGTACAAAATCCATACTAATTGAATCCCATGGTCGACTAGGAATGGGCAATGGCATATAAAGTCCAGTGTTCTGACTGTGACCTTTTGCCAATTGACAAATTTTACATCTAGTCACGTACCTCTACACATCCCGCTACAACTTTGGCCAAAAATAAAAATGCTGTACCTGAGCAATCGTTTTGTCAATACCGAAATGTCCCGCCAGGCCTCCACTGTGTTTTTCCTGTATAATGTTTTCCCGCATAGAATAGTTGGGAGTACATAACTGCCCTCCTTTAAACATCAATCCTTCCTGTAGATTATAGTCTAACCACATGCTTTTATTTCGTAACAGCGGGTTTTGGCAAGCCTCATAGGCCTCCATAAACTCGGTGTCGGTCGGATACAACTCTTTTAAATGTTCAAAGCCTAAAATATGCATCGTGCTTTCCTGTAGAAGCAACGTTCTCCTACTAAGTGCATATGCTACCTTATTTGATTGCCCGCTAATGTGCTTTAGTACAAATGTAAAACTTTGCAAGTACTCAACCCAAGCTGCATGCTTATGGTTCAATTTATGCTGCTGCATAATGTACTGTAACACAGAATTATCAGAGAATAAAACAAACTCGTTACCTAACAGATAATGTCGCCAATGTTTCAAAGCTTGCACAATGGCGTAAAACTCCTTGTCGTAGGTCGAGTATTTCTGCTTGCTCTCGTTTAGCTTTTCACTGAAATAAGCAACCGGTCTATCCTCCTGGCTAAGGACTGCCCCAATGGCCGTACCACTGGCATCACAACGAAATTGAAAAAGTTTGTTGAAATCAGGAAGTCTTAACACTGGTCTTTCAGTAATCTTCTTTTTCAAGATCTGAAAACTATGTTCTGCTGCTTCAGTCCAATGAAATGGCTGATTTATCTTTTTGATCGTATCCAACATTGGTGCGCAAATCTCGCTGAAATTTCTGATAAACTTCCTGTAAAAACTGGCTAGTCCATGGAAACTTCGAACTTCAAATAAACTTTTCGGAGAAGGCCAGCTAACTATAGCTGTCACCTTTTC
>APFE031685478.1:1224-13568 GCA_000404065.3 Pinus taeda | reverse complement strand
TCATCGGATTAAGACTATTTTTATATGGATTTTACACCTCTCTGAAAGAGGAATCCAACAAAAATATTAGCCTCTTAATCTGATCATCAGAACATGGAGTTTGGACCTAGTTGTCCAAATTTAACACAGGTCCACCAGATCGAAGCAAGTATACAGATCATTAATGGTCGTGTGCACAATGCAGACTCAAGGTCTTCATCACATCTTCATTTGATTGATTGGATCAGAGTATCACCACACAATTTGATATGCAATTCTTGCCTTGCTAAAGATACTTCGTTGCTTGGATCAAGCCCTTTTCTAACCTCGGATTACAAAAGGTTGAATGTTGCTTCTCATTTGATTCCTTAGGACCCCGGATGGGATCAATATACATAGAGTTATGAGGGAGCACAATAACTGGGTCAACTTGTCTCAGTTTGAATCTGATTTGTGATTATGTTATATCCCTTGCAAGTAAGTTTTTTGTCGAGCGTTCATTGCTTTCGTTGGAGCTATTTTTCCCTGAGTCATGTCAACAAACAAATTTTGATCCCTCAACACTTCATTTGACTTATTTTGGCATGTGCCATGTTGATGTAAACTATTCCATATTTTTGTTGTTCTGCAGTGTGTATTTTTCCTCCAAGTTATCAATCTTCCGTTTAGTCTACTTTGCAGGTTTTAGTATTTTACCTTCTGGCAGAGACCTTTTCTCCTATTGAATCTTGGTTATTGATACTCTGTTGATCTAATGAATTTGAACCTTTTTTTTGTTATTATATTCAGAAAATCTGGTGGGACTTTTTTTAAGCTCGTATTTAAGCTAGAGCCAAAATTCTTTTTAGGCATAAGACTCTTGTCGATTTCAGGGGATAGTGAATTTCTTGATTGCAGTCTTTTAGGAGAGTATGAGATTTGATTGTCTTAATGCTCTCTTAGAAGGTAGAAGAGTTGGACTAGAAGCTGTACTTGACAAAGGGCCTACTTTTGAAGTTCTCTACAGATCATGAGATGACATTCTTAGAAAAGTCTTTGATAACTTCTTCAATGAAATTTTTGGGGAGATAAGTTGTAACCTATTTCATGGAGAACAAAACTTGAACATTTCTCAAGAAGACACATGAGACATGCAACCTATCAAAGGTTATGTCCAATCAGTGGCCCATTCACCCTTTGACATCAATGATAGCTTTCTTCCAATAATCTCCCCCTTCGTCATTGATGTCAACACCTATGCTCCCCCTGTCACAATGCTTCCTCTTCCATCTTTCTCTCTTCCCCTTTGCCGTCAATGGCAAAGGGTGTCTTGCTTTTGAGGGGTGGCAAAGGGTGTCTTGCTTTTGAGGGGTTGCTCTCCCTGACGATATTTATTCTTCTTTCTCGACATGTTTTCTTCTCCAAACCTTAGTGGGTTTGCTTTCTCACCTGATCTGCTTAGAAATCCACTTCATGTCACATTTGCAGTCTTGTGCAATATGTCCAAAGTTATTGCATTTAAAGCATTATGTGTTGTACCTGAATGATGGAGCAAATGTTGCGTACCTTTTGTTGGAGAATCCATTAGGGTTTTTGACTTGTCTACTTGTAAACATGCTTCTAGGGGTTTGATGATATCCTTTGTAGTTAACCCTGTTATAAGCTTTGCAATCCCTAGCTTTATGCCCAAAATTTTACATGAATAACAATAACCAAGAAATATACTTGGGTACTATTGTCGCTGCAATCAATACCCTCCAAAATTCTGCGTATACCTAAATTTTGGAGCCTACTAAGGATCGTATGATCTGTCGCTCTATGGTTACTCCATGATCGTTTAATGTTTGGCAAAGCGTTCAAATCTTCTTCCTAGTTCCAAACTGTCAAGTCACTTGCACACACATACTCAGTCTTCGATGAGTTTATAAGCGGACTTCCTTTATGCAAGCTAGAACATGCATAGCGCCATCCATCAAGACAGTACTTGTGCGATGTTCAACTCATGACGACAACAAGTGCGCAATTTCGTTGGTAGTCTCCCTCATTTTGGTTGCATTTGTACTATTATTATGAAGAGTTTTCTCAACTGTTGCTTTTGCGCACTTTCGCTTTCACATTTGCGGTTGTCGCTTTTGCTTGGTTTCATTTTAATAAGTGGCATTTTTGTGTTATCTTTGCTCTGGCATTTGTCGCTTTGAAGGTCGTTTTTATTTTGCAAGTGTCCTCTTATGCTGTCCTCATGTCACTGGTTTCGCTTTTGTGATTTTCGCTTCTGCATGTGTCACAACTTTGCACATCACCAAAGTTAGTTCTAGCACACTCTTTCGCATTATATGGTCTTATATATAAGTAGAATATGCGCTAGAAACACTCCTACAACTTAGTGCATCTTTTGGTCGCAGTCGTCATAGGTGTCATAAGTTGTGTTCTAAGTGTCGTAATGTGTTGTTTCAACTGTCACACTTAGAAATAAGTGTCGCTTTGCTATCCTTTCGAGGTGTGATTGTCATTCATGAGTCTTGTGTATTCTTCTGTCTTGTACTGATCGTTTTATGTGTGTGATCCAAGATTGTGTCATGTCTGGATGCATTTTCCTCTTTTACTCTTTCCTCTTTTACTCAGTCTACCCCACACTTAGCCATATTGGAGCCCTTCTTGGTCCTTTAGCCCAGTGCAAGTTGCGAAGCCTCTGGCCCTCTTATCGAATGTGGAGCTCAACCTATCCATAGGCCTAATGATGCAATCCTACTTCCAAAGATTGGTGCAATAAGTCCCTCTTAAGATCACCCAAACCTGCTGCACATTATGATCCTCTCAAGGGCAGTCACGTGATCTGGATTCCTTCTTTCTCATACTGACTCACTTCATTGAGTTTTGGTCACCTTTGCGGCTTGCCTTACATGACACATAAAGCACTCCTAGCTAGCAACATGGACCTCTTTCGCTCTTTTGCAAAGGCAAAACATGTAATGCAAAGATCCTCCTATACTCCCAGTGCAGTGAAAACCCTCCTAGGAAAAGTGGCTTTGTCCCTATGGCCTTCCTAAATGAAAAGTGCACTCCAAATGGTCAAGCACCCATTGTTGGGTCAAACTGTGCTAGCCTAGGATGAAAAGCGCATTTAAAAGAAACAGTGACCCCTTGTTGAAGAAAACTGTGCTTTCTTTCAAGCCTCCTCTTCCTTTGAGCGTATGGCGCACTCTTGAAGGTTGAAGCCTCACCCTTCACCCTTTCCCAATGCGCTTTGCGCCAAACCTTGCCTAGCCTCTTCCTCTACAGTGCATGGCACAGTAGGGAAGGTTGAAGGAAGCCTCCTCTTGCTTTTGACCAGTCAAAGTGTGCTCTCCTAGAAGTCTTTTTTTCCTTTTAGTACATAGCGCAGTCTTGAAGGCTGAACCTTTCACCTTCCCTCTTTTCCAATGCGCTCATGTGCCCAAGCTTGCTTAACCTCTTCCTCTAGAGTGCATGGCATAGTAGGGAAGGCTGTAGGAAGCCTCCTCTCTGTCTTTGACCAGTCAAACTAAGCTCTTGTTGAAGCCTTCTTTTCCTATGAGCGCATAGCGCAGTCCTGTAGGCTGAACCTTTCACCTTTCCTCCTTCCCAATGCGCTCATGCACGCTAAGCCCTCCTTATACCCTTACTTTGAGTGCATGGCGCAGTAGGGAACGCTGAAGGGTGCCTCCCCTCAACCTTGACTGGTCAAACTACACTTCCAAGCCTTCTTCTCTTTTCTTTTGAGCTCATGGCGCAACCTTGAAGCATGAAGCCTTCCACCTTGATTGTTCAGCTTCCCCCACTACGGTTGACCAAGGAGAGCTCCTCTTCATGGGGCATGGCACAATAAAAATGAATAGTGGAGCCTTTCTAAGCCACTGATGAGTTTGACTGCACCCTCCTAATCAAGCCTTCTTCTTTTAACCCTCTCACATGCCTATCATGAGTAGATCATTTCATGAGCTAGGTAGTGATAGAATAGATGTTTTTAGATTGAGTTTGCCTTGTCATGAATGATTTTCATTGGTAGGAGTACCTTCCTAGCATGACAAGGTGATGCTCAAGAGTAGATATCAAGGAGAAAGTATAAACAAACATTTGTGGAGAAGAAAAAAAGAAATCTATCATGGAGACATGAAGCAGATCATGGACCGAGACAAAAAGAAGACATTGCATGATGACTCAGGAGATTCGAATACTGATCAAAGACCCTTTGGAGGGTGAAGATGAGCAACAAAGTGGATCTTTCATGAAGATGAAGCATAGATCAGATCTACCATCAAGAGTGCAAGATGAAGCAACAAGGAAGAGAACTTGGCATTGCTACCTCATCATGAAGGCCATGTCATCATTGTCAAGTTGTAATTTGTACGAGTGTCATCATAATGGTCAAAATGTGTCCATGTGTCATGCCACATCATCATGTGGAATGTAATGATGTATTCTCAAGAAAATGACAAAATGTAATGTGTGGAAGTCCAAGAGTCATATGTGGAATATGAAAAGTCACTTAGTCATATATGGACAAAATGTCTTTAGGAGAAGTCCAAAATTAATTAGAAGTTCAACAGTCGTTTAGAAGTCCAAAGGATACATTAGAAGTCTGAGAGTCATGAGGGTAATTCAAGAGTCATAGGGATATAAAAGGTCATTCCCCTTATTATAAAAACAACCTCATAACTCAAGCAAAAGGGATTTTGGAGGTTTAGGCTTTGGAGAGCTAGTCTTGGCTTCTCTACTTGGCATTGAAGGCAAAACTATTCTTTGGAGAAGCAAGAAGTGACTTAATGTTCCACTACTGGAACTAGTGCCTCACCATTGTAATTGTGTACTTGGAACATTCACCTTATAATTGAAGCTCGATGAGCCAACACATTTTCATGCTTGTATTGTGAATGCCTTAGGACTATTCTTTGGATGTTTGCTATATATGTTTCGTTCCTATGTACTAACGAAATTGAACTATTTCAGTGGCCTTGATACTTATCTTATTGAAGGTGTGTTGTATGTGGTTTAATGATTGTTGCGTCTATGTGAACTATTTGGCTAGATAACTAACAAATATTTCTTTTCTCGTGTGTCTCTCTTAGGTTAGTGCTATTACTTTCTTCTAGAGGCTCGCTTTTTGTCTTCCCCTTGTGAAAGTCTCCTTTTATACATTGCAATCGTTGTTTTACGATGTCAACTTACATGCTTGTTCAAGGTTTATGTATATAATCTCTTATGTTATCTATTGAAACCAAGATGAACCTTTGTGTTATAGCGGCCGGGCTAATAATTTGGATGGGGCTCCTACTCCAAATAGTGTGAGGTCTAATTGGGACTTCACATCGGGGAGACCCCTTGTATGTTGGCAATATTCAACACCGTCAACAAGTACCTTGGCGAGTTGGATTGCCATGATGGTCTTTCGAAATTGTTCTGCCTTGGAGGAGGTCTAGTCTTTTGCTGCTCTTCTTGGTAAGGTATCTTATTGAGAATATTAGCATAACTTCTTGGATTAGCAACTTCACACTTCTGGTTTTTTCTTGGGCTTTTGAGGACAAAGATTCTGCTTTTAAGTTTTTCTTCAAATTTCTCCTTTGGGAACTTGGTCCTTACATCTACTTTGCATGAAGGTTCACTTGGACTTGATTTGTTGCAGCTGGCAATGTTATTTAGCCCTGGCAAGTGTTACAACTTTTTATTGAGCTTGCTGACTTCAACCTTTAATGATACAACTTCATGTTTCTCGCAATATTCCTTATTTTTCAGTTGGCATTTTGTCACTTCTTCAATTCTTCTTTCTTCTTCAAGTTGGGTCTTCAAGGAATACTTTCTTCTTTAAGCCTTCTCTCTTGTTCATCAAATTCAGTTTGTAACTTGATCAAGTCCTTGGATTTTTCTTTAAGATGATTTGCCAAAGTTTCTTCTCTCCTTTTTGCCTCTTGAACCTCGGTCTTTAAGCGAGCAACTTCCTTTTCAAATTGATTTGCATAAAGCTCTTCTAACCTTTCCCAAAGATCTTTAGCTGAGGAGCATTGTCCCACCTTATCTTTTACATGATCTCATAAGCATCTTAGTATGGTATCCATTGCTCTTGTATCATCTTCATTTGACTCCTTTGTGGTTGTACAATGTATCTCTAGTAACAATTGCGAACCATATACAATCTAGGGCTTTTAAGTAGGTCTCCATAGACACGCTCCATAATTCATAGTCCGTTCCATCAAACACGGGAGGTGGTGGAAACACGATCGCTAGGTCAACTTGATCCACATTAATGAATTTAGTATGTTTTGGCATCATTGCAATGGAGGAGACTTCCTTTTCATTTTTCTTGTGGCATTTCGAGTCTAGCCTTTTTTCCTTTCCCATCTTTGTTCCTTAGATCTGCCTTCCAGCGGTTAGACTGTGATGAAGGAACTTGCTTTGATCCCAATTGTTGGAAATATCGGGGGGGGAGGGGGAATCAAATATTTCACTTTTTCTTACAGTACAGGGCATTAGCCAATCACATCACATCGAAGGTACACAAGATTTATATGAACGATTTATTTATATCTTTAAGGAAACTACAACTTCTGATTTTAACAGCCACTACTGGAAGGAACTACAACCCTTAATAATTTAACAACCACTACTAGTAGGAGCTACAACCCCTAATAATTTACCAATCACTATTGGAAGCAGGTGACACTTTTGAAGGAAGCTACAACTTCCTTCTGTAGCACCACCCTAACACCCTTAATAATAAAAGATAAAACAATAATTTGGGTTCTTGTACTAGGGATAGTGACCCAATTACAACAACACTGAACAAATCTAAGTTGCACAAAACGGGGAAATGGGTACGAGTTTCCGAAACGGGAAGCGATACGAAAAGCGACCTCCCCAAATTTTGGAAACGGGGAAACGCGAATATATATATATATATTTATTTATTTATTGAAAATATTTAACTATATATATAGCAATCATAAAGCATAAATGATACATTATAATTTATTACACTTAAATATTAAGATTTAATTTCCATCACATTTACTCATGAATGATCACATAATGAAAAATAAAAATATCGGAATATCCAAAAGCAACCTTTATTATATATCCAAATCTCAAAATCAGCCTTTATTTATATTAATATATGAAGCTGCAAGTACAATAAAGACTATAAGGCTGCAAGAGAGATCAAATCAAGATTTTCTACATCCACATCCCATTCTTTAGAAGGACCACTATTGTATTGGGAGTCTCCTCCTACATAGTCGAACGACCTTAGTGCTCTTGATTTAATACAAGTTTCATACCCTAGTACCCTACATGATATTGATTATTGGGAGTTTCCCCTGCATAAAGGGCCTGGTTCTCTTGATTAAATACAAGTTCCATACCCTAGTACATGATAAAATCCAATGGAAACATTGCAATCCCTCCAATCCTGAAATCCTGAAAAACAAATAAGTCTGCTGGATTTTGAGTGAGATCTAAAAATCTACTTTCTCCATATGAAATCCAATGAGGGGGAAACCACTCTCAAACATCTTGAGTCATTTCATGGTAATAATGTTAAAAATTTAAGTAAAAGGATGAAAATGAAAAATAAAGGAGAATATCACTTTTACTTTAAGAATTTAACATTACCATGAACTGCATATCCCCCAAACTTCCTGATGAACTGCATATCAACACTAGGGCAAAAATTCACTTTTATAACTGTAGACATGCATCTAGAAGCAACAAAAAGTCACTAACATACGCTAAAAGTAAATTAAAAAACAAATTAAAAAAAAAAATTAAAAAAAACACAAGTTAATGAGGAAACGTGGGTTGTACGGCCCTGAAACGCGTTTCCGGCCGTATTGGCCACGTTTCCGTTTCGGGAAACGTGGCAGTACGGCTGGAAACACGTTTCAGGGTCGTACCATACGCGTTTCCGCGTTTCGTAACCGTTTCCGTACGGAAACAAACCTCTATACCACGTTTCCTGCAACCTAGTGTCTTCCTCAGTCGATTAAAGGAGATCCGTGACTAGCTGACTTCCATAGGGGCCACGTCAGATGAGGAATTGATGGTAAGGACTGCATTGAACACAGTCTCAGAGGATTGGGAGGTATTTGTCTAGAGCATATTGGGTAGGACAGGCCTTCTGGATTGGGAGGAATTGTGGGTGGATCTTCGTCAAGAAGAGATTAGATGGGTGACTAAGGTTGGGAGTAGCGGCAAAGGGGTCAGAATCAAGGAGGAAGAAGAGGATGCGACTCCAACATTTGCGGGAAAGGAGGAAAAGAGGAAGAAGAAGGACCTCTCCAAGGTTAAGTGCTTCCATTGTGGGGAACTAGGTCATTTTGCGAACTAGTGCCTTAGGAAGAAGAGTAAGGGAGAGGCTTTTGAGACCAAGGTAGCGCCAGCGAGGGCAGAGAAAGAAGTCGAGGAGGATGATGGTTGTGCCATGAGTGCTCATGTGCCACTTGAGAAGAAGTGGGGAGACATCGAGCTGTAGTTAGACGGACTACTGGTGATGAGGGGCAGGATCCTTGAGGTACCCAACCTCTTGGATTATACCTTGCTACGGGAGCCCTGAAGAGGAGTAGTAGGACTGGCAGATGTGGGTAAAGATGGATGCGGATGAAGTGACAGAGAGTACTACAGTGCAGGAGTCCCCGGGCAGCGTGAGGTTAGCAGGTTGCAATAGTGCAAGAGGCACGAGAATGTTGTTCCAGTACAGGATGTTATAGAGAGGTGTGCAACGTGCAAGATGCAGGGAGTTGTTGTAGCAACACAGAGGTTAGTAGAGGGAGCACTTGTAAGTGGCAGACGGAGCTTTAGCATCGAGATTGTTTCTAGCCTGACAGGGATGTCAGAAGTTGGGTGGATCAATTACTTACTTCTTAGTGACTGAGTTGCAGTATGCAGTTGCACGATACAACATGATGAGAAGGTGATGCAGTGCTGGGAGTATGGACCAACAACATCACGGATGCAGAGGGAGCTGCCATACGGATGCAGCAGTGGCAGTGGCAGGGCCATGGGCAGCAGTACAGGATGCAACAATTCAAAGGATGTTGGGCGGGGAGGCCTAGCATCAGCATAGGGACCAGAGCTGGATAATTAGGGTGATAGTCAGTGTGGAGTATTACTAGAGCACAATCCTTGCTAAGAGGGAGTGTTGATTTGGGGTAGCATCGGATGTGCTCTAGAAATGAAAATTGGTGGAGAGGCTAAAGCACATGATATCTCCAAGGCCTAGAAAGGGTTTGGGCAGATTCTAATCAATTTGGGAGATATTAAAATAAGTAATATTTTTAATGGAGTTCCTAAGTCTAAACTTAGGAAAATAAAATATTAATGGGTATTAATATAAAACTAGGTTAGAATGTTCCAAAGGTCACGGATCAAGCCAAATCTAATCTTAGCCGTTGATTAGAGATTTAATCTTGGCCATTGATGGACCAACGAGAAAAGTATAAGAGGAGGCTTGAGGGTCAGTTGGAGAACACACCAAGATTGTTCAGTTAGTTCGATTTTCTAGAGCGGGGTTTGTTGAGAGAAATCAAACAAGTGATCTGAGTTGCAATGAGGGGCAGTGAATACATAGCAGAGAGGTAGGGTTAGTACCAGAGAGACAATGCAAGATCCAGAGAGGTTGACGCAGAGGCAGCTGGGTTAGTACCAGAGAGGCAACATAGGAACCGGAGAGGTTGACGTAGAGGCAGTTGGGTGCTACACAGAGGCAGCTGGGAGATGCGTAGAGCCAGAGAGAGGCTAGCGTGTGTGACATAGAGGGTTTGAGGGCTGACGCAAAAGCCTCAGTAGCTGTGCAAAGGCTAGCAGAGCTGACGTAGGGCCAAGAGGCAACGCTGGGAGGATTTTCGTGGGGCAAACTGGGTGCTTGTGAGCCGAGAAGGGTGACGCAGTCCTTGCAGAGTGACGTAGAGTAGCTAGAAGCTGCAATTGTTGCTGTGGGATCGTTCATCCGGTGATTAATCAGCTGGAATATTTGTCTCCGAGGAGAGGTACTACTGGCGAGGGAATTCTCTGTTGGGTGAGCCATTTCTGGCACCCTAGTTGTAGTCTGAAAACTGCATGAATATAAAACTCTCCGAATAGCTGCACCAGTTTTCCTGCATTGGGTTTTTCTGGGGACATTGGTCCAAAAATAACAGTGTCACTTGTGTGCTTTCTTTCTTTCAGTTGATGATCTATAGATGTTGATACTGTACTTGTGTTTATTTTCAATATTTACATGGTAAATAACTTGTTAAGAAATTAAACATGTAGGTGAATTAAACCAGATTGTACAGGAAGAATTTCTAACGAGATAAACTTAGAATTTCCAACACACAATAAAAGCACTGGGGAAATATAAAATACGAAGGTCAGAAATAGATGCACACACATAAAATAGACACTCTTATTTTTGGATAATTGTCTTTGGAAAAACACTGAAGAGAAAAGTGCAACAAATGAGGGTTTTATTATGATGCAACAAAATTAGAGAATTACAACAGCTAGCCTTCTTGGCTGAGCTGCAATAATTTGTCTCAACTAGAAATATTCGAGGAAAATTCTTTTCCCACTCTACAAATTGATTTGGGATCTCCTTGGCCACTCACTCCTTGGCACTCGCACCACGGGCTAGAAATGCACATTGCAGCCTCTGGGAATTTCAGGCTACCCTAGAACCTCCTCCAGTCAAGTCATCCTGCCTCCGTCTGCCTCCGTAAACAATTCAATTTGCCTCCCGGGAATAGATTTGGGCACTAGCCACTGAAATGATGCTCCTTCCAACAACTTGCACTGGCAATCTGGGCAACACACACTGCAGACTATGTCCTCCTCTATTGGATAATTCAGTCTCCTTTTTTGACTTTGGATCACTGGAAAACATCTAAATAATTTCTCTAGAAATTCTCACTGCTGTAAACCCCTGCTACTATCTCTCCCTTGGCTCGAACTGCACCTTGCTGAATACTGCAAATTGGATAATTCGAACTGCCTTGCTCACTTGATGCGTCTTCTCTAATCCTTTGGACCTGCTCTTATAATCTCTCGCTAGAGCTTCAACAGCCAAGATCCAATCATGATTGATGGCCTAGATCACCTCAGACTCTGTCAAGTCACTTTTCTGGAAGTCTCTAGAGCAAAATGGATTTCTTCAATTAATACCCATTAATTAATCAATTTTCCTACGTTATACTTAGGAACTTTTTAATTATTCATCAATTAATATAATTGAGAGGTTTCTAAGTGTTTTCTCTTGAAACCTTTTCTGGGTTTTTGAGATCTCGTGTTCCTTGGCCTCTTTGACACCTTAGAGACTAGAACACTTGTCTGATACTACTCCGAAAATCAACACTCCCTCTTAGTGAGGAAGGGGTTCTCCACTATACCCATTTGTTCTCTGAAATAGACAAACTTGGCTCTCCTTAGAGCCTTCGTGAGTATATCAACCATCTGCTGGTTTGCGGGAACATTTTGTAGCCGAACTGATCCATGTTGCTAGTGTCTGACATGTTTTACACCTCCTTTCTTCACTTCTTCAAACTGTTATGACTCCTTGTCATTGGAATTCAATGTGAAGGAAAGTACTCTGCCAAATACTGTCCACCATGCTATTGCACATACTATGATCTCACATTGCTGATGCCTTTGCACTACCTTTGTGCTTCTACAACCACTGTAACTGTGCGTATTGATCTACTCAAAACTTGAAGATCTAGCTCCCATAGGGATGCTCCCTGTGAAGCTAGACTCCCTCTGAGTCTCAAACTCTCTCTGATCTACTATGTCACTGTAAATGGTTCTACACTTGTCTCTTGAGTCTCTAGCTGCAACTAACTCTGCATTGTCTACTAAGCACTTGAATCTGCCCAACTGGCTCTCACGTAAATGACTGCAACTAGCTGTGCACTGTCTCTCTAGTGTCTGACTGCACTTTGCTGACACTTTCGACCCTCCTGCTACTGAAAGGACATGGGCTCCTGTAGAAAAGGTATTGATCCATGTGAAGAATGTACAACAATTGGTTCTAATATACTGATCAAGCCCTCCATGGCTAGATCTAGACCTCCTGTTAATCCTCCCATGGATCTTGCTCTATTTGGCACACTGGAGTATCTTACTCCTCCATATGAGGATAATGCTACAAACATAGTGAACTCATCCTCTAACCTAGAAGACAAGTCATCAATCTTCGTTGATGCTGCGGTCTGCTTCCCCTTCTTGTCCTTCTTCCTCTTCGGACACTGGGTGACATAGTGATCGAACTCACCACATCCAAAGCGCTTGACCTTTGACAGGTTCTTCTTCTTCTCTTCTTTTGAGGCTTGTCCCTGAGTAGGACCTTTCTTTGCGTTGTCCTTTCCTAAAATTGAATTGAACTTAATATGCATATTAATATGTTATTT
>APFE031685473.1:0-19539 GCA_000404065.3 Pinus taeda | reverse complement strand
AATGGAATATAAGGATAGAAAAGTATCTGAAGTGTAAATTTGTGTCTTTGGGTCATAGAGTAGGAGAAGGCTCTATAGCTAAGCGTGCATAGGCCTAGTAGTACGCAGCCGAGTGCGCAAACCCCTGCAGCTAAGTGCGCAGGGTAGGTTGAGTCTGTAACCATTTGAAACATTGATAAAGAGAAGTTTTACCATATTTCTGTGTATCTTTTCCTGTTTTATGTATTAAAGTATATTGGGTATGAATTACACGTTTATTGGTTATTTACTCCGTGAACTTATATGAATATGATGAGTAAGTGAATGTAATATAAGGTATCTATTTACACGAAGATAACTAATTGTTATAAGGTGATAAGTAAGATCTATGGCGTGACTTGGGGAAACAATGCAGATCACTGCTACAGTAGCATGAAAGCCCCACAGTCCCTGGTTAGGGCTCCGCAAAGGCGAAGATAACAAGTCACGAAGGCCCTATAGGTCCAGGAATTACGCGAAGTAATATGCGCGAAGGTATTCACAGTTGGACTAAATCAAACCCCTCAGACATCTCAAGGGTGTGGAAACCTGGTTCCAACATCCCCCCATACTACTTCGAGTGAGACCTCAGTCCGCGCTGTATGGACTGTTGTTGAAAGGGCCAATAGTACATGGATTTTTTTGGCTAATTAAATTCCCAACCTGTGTCAGGACCCAACAACCCAACAAGATGCATATTGAAGGCAGAGTGTTTATGGAGAATTTTGATGGCCCGGGTGCTAGTATTGTTGTTGGTTGGCATCCAAGTCAACCTTGTTTGACTGATGATGGTGATAGTGATGTGGAAGTGATTTGGTGAAGTGTTGTAGAGGTGTCATTTTGATTAGAATATTTACAGAATCAATCATATAAATATATTTCTCATCAGTACATCTTTGGCAGAAACTCTTATTACAATTTGGCACGCTAATATTGAACAGATATTAATTGACACCAACCATTACCAGGCTCCTAACAGGTTGATCTAACTTGGAAGGATAAAAACAAGCATAGCGATCAGTAACACAAACAAACTTTTATTCATTTGCTAGTAAATTTCTAAATTCCGTACTAACTAAATACTTGTAATTGTTCCAAAAATACTAGTAATTATTCCAAAACTGCAGAGAAAGAACTAAAATTTTTTAAATCACAAAAATTGTGTAAGGAATTTATTAGTACATATATGCCATATGTTGTATGTATTTACATATTTAAATTTAAATAGATATTATAAAAAATAATATTTTAGTTTTATGAATTTTTATTATACTTCAGTTGTAGATATTTTATATAATTTTTAATGTATATCTCTCTACATATAAATTATTTCTATAAATTAAATCTTATTATATTACCTATTATTAAGAACAAACTTAATTTGATACTATTTTTAACAAATACTAAACATGTAGGATCATAACCGGTTAGAACAATTCATTTAAAATCAATTTATAAATGAAGATTAAAAAAATATGGTTTATATTAAATTATTAATTAATATTATTTTCTAAAAACTAAATAAAATCTATTTATGGGTTTTTTCATAGTCAGATTTAGCACAGAACATGAACGAGACAATATCATTAATCAGGGGCCTTGGTTTTGGGGCAACGCTAGTCTCTTCATCACCCCCTGGTTTCCAGATTTCGATGCCAACACCATGATAGTTTCAACAATGCCAGTTTGGGTAAGGCTGCATAACCTCCCACTGCATTTCTGGCACCAAAAAGTTTTAATAGCCATTGGGAACTCCTTAGGAAAGTACCTTAAAACAGATGAAGACAGAGCTATTCAGGGAATCTTCACATATGCTAGAATATGTATAGAGGTGGACTTAAGTCAAGGTCTACCAGATCACATCACATTGAATTTTAATAACTCACTGTGGACACAACCGCTTGACTATGAGAACACAACATTCAGATGTCGTGGCTGCTTGCAGACAGGACACCTACAATACGCCTGTCCACTGGCTAGTAAGGAGTCAAAATGGAATAAGAAACAACATAAGAAACCCAAAGGTTGGCAGCATACCGAACTGCTGGAGGAGGAGGAATTGAAGACAGAACCTACAGATATGAAAATGAGACAGGAAAACATACAGGAAGTGAGCACCCGAGGGCCAAATTTGGAGCCAAATAACTTCAAACAGCAACCAGAACTTCAGCTGGAAATAAGTGGCACCAAACGAGCACATGGTTCCGAAGGTTCAGAATCTGACAAAGAGCAACCTATGAATACAGCGGAAAATCAGCTTTCTATAATTGTTCCCACTCCCAACATTGGAGGTTGGCGAATAGTGGAGAAGAAAAAGGGCAGGAAAGTATAGGTCTGCTGGAACAATACTTCTTTTCTTGTTATTTTTGTATTTTTATGTATCCTGATTCTTAGGAACATCTCATATGCATATGCTTTAAGCATCTACAAAATGTAATTTTCTTCGTATGAATAAATTACGACTTTATTCTACGGGAAAAAAAACACCTTAGTTATCAATTAGAAAGTTACAGGCATGTATTCCTTTTATTGACTGAATAGAATAGATGTTGAAGGGAAGATATCCCAAGCCTCCTGCAAGTTATTGTATAGGTCTTACGACATTTAGAAAGACGAAAAGATAATTCTGCTAAGAAAGATGGCCAAATTAAAATTGAAGATCACTTAACAGTGCTAAATTGAAGGTGCATTGAACACATTTATGGTGATCATTGGCTTGATGTAATTGATCTACTGCTAAAGAATGCAACTGTTGCTTTTCCTGTCATATTGATCTGCCAACACTCTGTCCTTCAATGACCCTGTGAGTCTTTTGGAAAAGAAGATTGATAAGACTCTCAATAAGGTCCATCTACCGAAGGAGGGGGTTCTTAAAAATCACAAAAACAATATTCTCAGATAATATTCACATAGAAATTAGTCATTTTATCTTTGTAAAAGGAGATCAAACAAATTTTGCAACTGTTTTTCTAACTGAGCCTATAGAATTCTCGGTGAAGAAGGAGAATAATATCTTCTGGGGTATGAGTTGATCAATGTTCAAGAAGACTGTGAAAGGGCATGATGTCATAGTTTACATGCATGTGAATTTGGAGGATCATTAAAGGTCTGGAGGGAAAAGAATGTTGTGAATCCAACTCATGGTAGAATTTAAAGCCTCAATGAAGACTAAGGAACAAAAATGTCACAAAGAATGTCCCAACTCTGAATTTGATCAAGAGTTGGCTTAGTTTGCTAGAAAGCTAAAACATGGTTTAGGAAAGTATACTGGAAATCTACCCTTCCAATTCTTTGAATGTGGAAGGTTTGGGAAATTTTCCTCCAAGTTTCCTTATTTAGATAAGACAAGAAAGGAAAAGTATCAAAAGCCCAGAGATAAAGCTCAGAATTCTCATAAGAAGAATCCTTTCAAGAAAAAATGGGCTCTACTCCAAAGAGGATAGTTTTGCATTAGAAGGAAATAGGTAAGAGTCTCCAAAAGATGAGGTTGATGAATTCTTACTCATGGCATTAGAATATAAATATAAATCTAAGAACGAATCAAACCTCAAGGAAGAAGAAGATTAAAGTGTAGTAGATCTTGAAGGGTAGCTCATCAACGCCCTTGATGAATTGAAGATAACATGAAGGAGGAAAAAGAAAATAAAAGAGAAGTTGTTGTGAGATAAAGAAGGTATGTACAAATCTGATAATGAAGAGTTTGTTTATCAAAGTAAAAAGTTTGAGGAATCTACTAAGAGAGAAGATAATCTGGTACAACAATTAGAAGAAAAGAAAAATAATTGTAATAAGCTAGAAGATGAGAGTAACCTCTTGAAACAATAACTGACCAAGAAATGGGAAAAAATGATTATAAAAATATATAAACAGGAAATTTGTTTCTAAAACTCAAGCTTGATGATGCAAAAAGGGAAGAAGAGGTTTTGAATGGATTAATCATTGATTGGGAAATAGCTTCCATAGTTTAGAAGCAAAGAATAGCTCTGAGTACAAACCTTGATATGTCCAAAACTGAGATGGAATTACACAAAACAATTGTTGAAGGAAGAAAGAAACTAAACCAAATTATGAGCAATCAAAGTTTTCTAACAAATAAGGTAGGTCTGGGTTACCAAGAAATATAAGAATATTTTAAAGGAAAGGTTAGTCTCAGGTCCAAAGGTATCAAAAGATTCGAAATGGAATTAAAAGGAAACGCTAGTGATGATAAATGAAATATAAGTCACATAAGCACTTAGCAATGGAGAAAGTTTTAGAATTTTCAAATATTCCTCCACATAGATAGGTAAATCAACCAACAGGAAAACTAAGGTACAATCGATTTCTTCAAGTTGATTAATTCTCAAATATCAGGTACCCAAAATTATTTTATGGACATTGCTTTTCATGTCAACATTTTGGACATAAATCCATTAACCATAGAATTGTCAAAGTTGAAATATATGAAAATTTAATATCTAGATAATCAAAATCCTAGTTCTAGAAATTCATTTGATGGGCATGAAAAATCCCCCTCCCACCACCACGCCCCCCTCCATTCTAAATTAAATTTTTTTTTTTAAATGTAATAACTTTGGACATAAGCAAAATGCATGAAAAAAAAGTTTGTTTGTGTAGCTAGACAATAAATCTTTGAATAATTAGTGGAGACATGAAGAGGTGGAAACATAAGACTAAGAAAGTTGAGGAGTACGGAATTTCTTTATCTGCACATAAACATAAAAGAAACTGGTGTGTAGATATTGTTTTCTCTAAGCATATGATTGAAGACAAGAGTAAATTCTTGTTTCTAAAATAGAAAAGCAAAGGTGATCTCACATTCAGAAATAATTCCTTCGAACAAATTAAAGGAAAGGGAATAGTTAGTCTAGATGAAAATACCAAGAAAAAGATTTCCTATATGTGGATGGTCTCAAGAACAACCTACTGTGTGTAAGTAAAATATGTGAAAATGACTATGATGTGACTTTTTACTCAAAGGACTATGAGATATAAAAATATATGAATCGAAAGTTGGTAGGAAAGGAAATCAAAACTCACAACAATGTGTATGTTTTTGATGATTCCACAGTGAATTGCTACTTAAGAAAAGTAGACCAAACATGATTGTGGTACAAAAGGTTGGGGCATGTAAATTTACATAGTCTAGTCAGAATTAGTAATTTAAGGGTAGTCTAAGGCTTACCAAGACTATTAAAGCCCGATAGTCTAATCTGCAAGTGTTGTTAGTTTGGAAAATAGATAAGGACACCATTCAAAATAAAGGAGTTGTCATATTCTTTGCCTTTGAAGTTGGCTCACATGAATATATATGGTCCCACAAGAACAAATAGTCTAAGAGGAGAAAGATACTTTATTGTATTTACTAATGATTTTACTATGTTTTCTTGGATATTGTTGCTTAAAGACAAGCTGGCAGCTCTGAGTAAGCTAAAAATACTTAAGGCTCATGTTGAGAATGAGAAGGAAATCAAGATGAAATGCTTCATATATGAAAGAGGAGGAGAATTCATATCAAAAGAGTTTGAAAGTTTCTATGCAAAACATAGCATAAATAGGCAGTACTCAGTAGTAAGAACACCAAAATAGAATGAGGTAGTTTAAAAGAAAAAAAAACATTCAGGAGATGGCCAGAGTAGTGCTGGAGGAAGGAAAGGTTTCACACAATAGCTAGTGGCTCGGGAATTGCAGGAGGATATCCAATTCCCCACAATTTCATGGGATCTCTTGGAGGCCATGAAGTATGATTCGCTGTGGGCCACTAAGGACATGAACCGAATCCACGGTAGTAAAATTTTCTGGGTGTTCATGGAAATGAACATCAGAATGGGGATTAACGCAAGTCGCGGTTATCACCCACTATCTACAACTGCCTGCAAAGTTTTGCAGAAATTAAAATGGACTTTCATCACATCTACCTCAGGGCACACAAGGACCCTATGAAGAAGTGGAACGAGCTACCATATATGGCCACAGATGATGTGATATTCGACATACTGCCGACGTCGCTACTGGATTGGTGCGCTCCAAACATATCTTCACTGGAAGATTCTGCTACGCAAAAAAAGGAGGAGGAGGCAATATTCCGTGTGGCACAGCTGGCAGCAATGGGACGGAAAGAAGCAGCAACATCAAAAACACAGGAGGTTTGGGACGTTGCAGAGACAACAATGGAATAGAAAAGGGTTGCAGTAGCAGGAGCACAAAAGGCAAAAAAGAAGGCGCACGAGGGCTAAATTCACCTTCGCTTGAGCAGGAGAAATAGATCGAAAGAGAGGAAGTGGAGGGCAGAGTGGACCCAAAAATAGTGTCAACACAATTGAAGCACCAGCACCTGAGCGAGCGTATGGGGTCGCGCAAGAAGGTAAAAGTGTCCAAGCTATCTATCAACTTGATCACACTTACTGAGGGGGATCTACATGATATAGAAGAGACGGTGCACGAAATCATGACGGAGGCCCTCCAGGACCTCGCGGAGGAGAATCAGATTGTGTTGGGTGCCCTCTGAGCACAGATTCAGGAGTTGCTAGTGCACACTCCTCAGGTTGGTACCCTCTTAACCAGACTCGCAGTAGGAATAACCGCAGCCGAGGAAATGCTAACTCATACAACTAACATAATAGTGCTGTCAGACAGGGCACTGGTTACAGCAAATGAGGCTGACCAGTATACGGTTAGTACACTGAAGGGGATGGGAATAAACATGGTTGCACTCCCGCAGTAGACACTCTATGTTCTGCAAGATGCAATTACTGTAGAACTGCAGGATAGGGAGAGCCGCGCATTGCAAGTGTTGAGTGACAAAAAGATCAACATGGAGAACTTGAGCTTGCAACACGATGAGGTCATGTCTTAGAACAAGTAGATGGTGCAAATACTGGAAGAAGCCTGCCAGATGGTCCCTAAGTTGGCCATCCTAATAGAAGCACCAACAGAGACGCGCATCCAAAGATTAGCAGTAGGGGTGCACGAGGCGCGAGAAGAAATGGCTAACATTCAACTGGAGATGAACATTCAGATCGCGGGGCTATGGTTAAAGGTTCAACCTTCAACTCCTCCAGAGGTAAAGGAACAACGTGTCAGCACCATTACATCATGGTTGGAGGAGATTACCAGTGCAGTAAGGGACTACACCAGAATGATAGAAGAATCATTTGAGGTCCTCACAAATCTGCAGGAGTACGCGAACATACAATTCTTAGAAACAGAGGCACGCGAGCTACAACAACAGTATGACAATATCAAAGGGACCACGCAGACGGTGGCCCTCACTCAGAGGCCCGTGAGAATGTAACAGGCCAAAGCACTTAAAGAGGCAATGTATGCAGTGCGACACAAAGAAGCAGATTTTAAAGCTCATGTTCAGGCTTGGACCAATGAGGCATTCATAATCACAGTAACAATTGAAGGCAAGCTCGCATAGATGCAGGAGCCGTAGGAATAGATGTAGGGAGCGGCTCCAACAACGTGGTCTCGAAACAATGAGTACATGAGATTCAATAGGCAACCGCTCAATGCGCTGCCAAACTTGCAACAGTCTGAGCAGAGTTGGGAGGTCTCCGTGAAAAGATCTCCCCACTGACAAAGTGACTCGAGGGTGAGTCGCGATATTTATGCTGGGGGCCTCTTGGGCGTGGAATCCCCCCCATAGCAACTTTTGGGGCTTAAATACCATTGTAAAGACTTAGTGAATTGCAGGTGTGGGGTACAAAGTTGTAATAGAGTCATAGAGTTATCCGCCATTACTTTTTTAAATGTAGTGCCGGATTAAGAGAACTACCCATGGTCCGCAGACCATGGGATTGTATAAATAGAGCGAGGCTCTCAATAGTTAAAGAATGGATTGATGACAATGGAATATAAGGGTAGAAAAGTATCTAAAGTGTGGATTTGTGCCTTTGGGTCATAGAGTAGGAGAAGGCTCTGCAGCTGAGCGCGCATAGGCCTAGTAGTACGTAGCTGAGTGCACAGACCCCTACAGCTAAGTGCGCAGGGTAGGTTGAGTCTGTACCCATTTGAAACATTGATAAAGAGAAGTTTTACCATATTTCTGTGTATCTTTTCTTGTTTTATGTATTAAAGTATATTGGGTATGAATTACACGTTTATTGGTTATTTACTTCGTGGACTTATATGAATATGATGAGTAAGTGAATGTAATATAAGGTATCTATTTACACGAAGATAACTAATGGTTATAAGGTGATAAGTAAGATCTATGGCATGACTTGGGGAAACAGTGCATATCACTACTCCAACAACGTGAAAGACCCACAATCCCTGGTTAGGGCTCCTCAAAGGCGAAGATAACAACTCACGAAGGCCCTATAGGTCCAGGAATTACGCGAAGTAACATGTGCGAAGGTATTCACAGTTGGACTAAATCAAACCCCTCAGACATCTCAAGGGTGTCGAAACCTGGTTCCAACATCCCCCAATAATGCTTCGAAGGAGACCTCAGTCCGCGCTGCATAGACTGTTGTTGAAAGGGCGAGTAGTACATGGATTTGTTTGGCTAATTAAACTCCCAACCTGTGTCAGGACCCAACAACCCAACAAGATGCATATTGAAGGCAGAGTGTTTATGGAGAATTTTGATAGCCCGGGTGTTAGTCTTGTTGTTGGTTGGCATCCAAGTCAACCTTGTTTGACTGATGATGGTGATAGTGATGTGGAAGTGATTTGGTGAAGTGTTATAGAGGTGTCAATGACTTCCAGAGGTTATATAGAGGCTTGTAAAGTTTTGGAAGAAGGTTGAGCAATTTCTGAGCTCAGGAAAGTTGTTTTACCTCATCCTCTACACCAGTTGCATGGATGATGAGTCACGAGACGACTAAGAAGCTCCAGTGATTGGTAGGAAAACCTATGGGAGAGACCAAGTTTAACCTATGTTTTAGGTGCAGCTGAGTTTTTTCATGAGTTTTTCTCCACATTCCTTGTGTTGTTTAGTTAATTTTGGCGTTGTGGGATGTTCTTGATCAAACGTTTTTAGCATATGGTTGGAAAAGTTTGTGGGGCCTCTAGAAATTGATCAAGGTTGAAAATATCAAATGGATAGTGGAGTTAGTGGTTGATTTAGTGAAAAAACCTATCTTAACCAAATCTAAAGAGTGTGAAAATAATGGTTGAGTGATCCATAACCTGTGCAATTTACTAAGTTAATCAACTCAAAAAAGTGATAAATAGAGGATGGTTCTAATTGGTTGGTTTTCTTGAGAATGTTAGAGTATTCCATAATGAGGGCCGTGAGAGTGAGTATAGATTTCAACAATGACTCGCATTGTTTGGCAGTGTTTTATCAGTGTATTGTTTGCAGCAATCAAAGATAGAGTTGAGAAGAAGATTCATATTTTATGTTTTGATTGTGGCATGAAATTGATAGCTTGTGGTATGTTATAGACATTGATTCAGAGTAGACATTGATTTGGAATATTTAGTAAACGGAAGATATCTCTCCATCCAGTAAGATTTGGATAGTCCAATGGTAATTGGGAGAGGATCGATGGTCGTGGGAGCTTCCAAGGGATAGATTTCTATATATCCATGAGGAAACAAGTTTTCGGTCTCATAGATGCCATCACACTTTGAAGGAAGCCGAGTCTTCTGGCTTGTGGGTGTAAGCTAATCCATGTACAATTTTTTCAGCATATTAATAAAATAATTGAGTAGCCCAACAATAGTAGGGCATTTTTCTCCTGAAATGATTTCCAACAAAAATACTTGTTCTCTTATGTGTGCATGCTTGTGTTGATATTTCTCATGGTTATTATGTTTGAGTTTATCTTTTCTTTCATATTCACTTAATCTAATGTTGTGAATGGGCATGGTTATTTGATATTGTGGTAAAAGTTTTAAAATTAATATAAAAGCCATCACTACTGATTCACCCCCCCTCAGTAGTCAATACATTTCCAACATAGTCTTTTGCTTCTTGGTAGTGAGTCAATAATGCAGAGGCCTAGACCAACTAGTCAGGTAGCCTTGTGGAGAGTTGCACACACTTAGACTTAAACCTAACCCCCTCTAAATCCGGTTTCTGACACGCTCTAGTTTTGACCATGAGATTATGAAGGTTTTTAAGCTACCTAAAACAACAAATTACTATTTCTCGATGTAAGTGATCGATGGGGGTTTTGGAACCCTATCCCACTGATCCTAAACCTAATGACAAAATTGTTTTTCCCTATTGCCCAAGTCGCCTTAATCTATGTGAGTTAAGTTATAATTAATGTGGACTGTTTCAAGTCTTTCCTTGGTGGTTGTAACCAAGCGCTAGTTTTATTAGGGTGTGAGTGTGTGAATAATGTGTATGTGGATGCGTTTATTAAATTATGTTTTATGATGGCAATGATACTGAGAAATAAAGTGCATAAACTATAAATAATAGTAAAATAACAACAAATGGAAGTACGCAATTCCCCATGCAAAAATTTATGGAACAACAAGAACAAATGAGGACAATACAAGCAACCCAAAGAAACAAAGATACCAACAGATCTAATGCATAAGGGGCTAGGATCTAAGGCTAGCTCTGCTAAAATGATGCAAAAAAATCCAACAAAAAAATAAGGGAAAGTATTGGAAAATAACATAAATCAAATTGCGAAAAGAAGGATGCTCATGGCAATCCTAAAGAATAAATTCAACACATGTCTCAAAAGGAAACAAATCATTCTAAAAATTACCTAAAAAGGACTACAAAATGATGGCAACAACATTGGAAAACAATGGCTAAATGTTCTACGCACTAGATTCCTCAACTGAACAAATTTTCTCCAAAATGGTAGAGGTGTACTCTAAACCCTAAGTGGATATTCCCTTCCTCAAAATGAATAAACATACTAAGAGACTCTAGGCCTAGGGGTGAAAGGGAACAAGAAGAAACCCTTCCTGACACACGTGCATAACTGTTGCCAAAATTATGAAAAAAATTGTAGAAATAGGGGGCACAAGTTTTGACATGTTTAACATGTCCTCGACCATAAAAAGGCTCAAAACATCTATATGGGGTGCAATATATTGTCAAATAAATTGTGCTCCATCCCCAAAGGAGTTTCTTCATAAATTTATTGCAAACAGTGTCGTCTCTTGCACGAATGGTACATGTGACTTGCAAAAAAGACAAGGAAACCCAACAGAACAATTATTCTTCAATCAAAGAGTAAAAATCCAAAAAAAGAAGTGAAAATTGAGAGAAAGAAAAAAGCCTGAAAATTGCTAAAAAAATGTTGAAACAACAGTCACTAGGGTTCTAAATTTTTAAGCTACTCGAGTTTCCATTTGTTAGTATGAAGTTTCTTTGAAGTTGCACCAAAATCCTTCGCCTATGTTAATCGTGACATATAACCCTAACAACAAAATTGAATGGTTGTCATTTCTCTTTAGATCTGGAAAATAAAATATCAAAACCCTACAACAAATAATATCCAAATATAAAAGAACATGTACATAAAATGATATATTGAGAATCCAATCGAAATAGCAGAACTTTGATTCTATTATTGAAAAATAGAATGTTTATACATGTGAAGAGAATGTATAGACTTGGATCTAGAGATCCCCCTCTTTGGGATGGGTCCTTTGTACCCTATGCTTCAGCTATTGATTCAACTCATTGTCTCTCAAAATGTATGTAATGGGTAAGAAGAAACAGTGATGGCCTAAACTAAAGATGGGAGCTCAAATCTCACAAGGCGATAATCAGGACGATGGAAATAGTCATGGTGAAGAATGAGGAGAAAACCATACTACTTATAACAAAATATTATGATAGATCTAGATTTAAGATAATAATAAAAAATGTTGGAATAAATCAAGATCTAACTGTTATGAATATTTTATTGCATTTTAGAGAGGGAAATATTATTTAAAATTATCAAATATCTTTATTTACAAAATTACTACAAAGATGGATAAAATAGACATAGTCCAACTCTAGCCAAATAATTGCACACTTGCGTCCTTTGCTATTGGACGAGGAGCTTGCATCTAGAAGAAGGTAAATACTGCAATTTTCATCTTAATTACAAGCCAAACAAACCTACATACATCACCCATTAGGCCAATTCCTCCATCGTACCCTTCTCCATAATACACAACAAAATAAGTGAAAAAGAAATCAAATTTATAATGCTCATGTATAAACTTATTATTACATAAACTTTGTAAAATTTAAAAAAAATATTAAATGTGGGAAAAGTTGGATAATAAACTACATTTATGTACATTTATAAACCATAAGTAAAATTCTTTAAACCTTAAAATTATCAAAATACTTTTTCCGCTATAATTATCTAATTATGGAAAATCCTTATGTCTTTTAAACCTTTATTAACTAATTAAAATGCCCACTCCCTATGGACATTCAAAACCTACTCCCACCTGTTACAATAACCCTTTATAAAAGAAAGGATAGACGAGGATAGAAATGATTCAAAACATGATTTACACGAACTCCTAAATTCCAGCACGAAGTTGAGATTTACTGCAGGTTGAATAATCTATGGTGATGGTGATGCCCTCTACTATTTCATTATCAAAAATCTAAAAATCTATTATTTCATTAGTTGGAAACAAGTGCGGTGCGCCGGTTGTTCGAGGATCTACGTCTCAATTTTTATCCAATTTTTATCCAACCACGTGGAAACATAGTCCGAGGAAGAGAAAGGAAGAGAAACCTCGACTTGGGTAAGCGTTTACCGTTCAATGAATGACGGTAGATTTTTCCATATGGCCTCCACACCCTTATATATAACACAATAACCAGCCCTGGAGTCTCATAACAGATCAATAGTGGCTATTCTTCTTTAGTTATTTCATATGTTCATTATCTTCTTGTTCTCAAAGTCCATATAAATTAGATTCGTTCTCATACATAGTGTTCATTCTTATATTGCGATCATGGCCGCTGTAAATGCATCAGTAATGGCGATTAATGGAGCATCGCTCCTGCAACGGAGGCCAGCGAAGAGGTCAACAACCAGCAGGCAGCTTCGAGTAAAATGCATGGCAGGGGTTAGTAATTCTGTCGCTGTTTCCGTATCCACGAATAGAAGGTTTTATGTTATTCAATAAGGTTTTATGTTATTCTATATATAACTTAATTTGGGTCATGTGGATCCACAGCCGGAGTCACCGGAGTCAAGGCGATCACCTTCTACCCCTCCTCAGACGGTAAGCAATTATGCAAGCGCCAATTTTTACATTAACATGCACTGCACTGAACTAAATTGAATTGACATAAATAATAATGCAGGTGAGCACAAACTTTAAGAACGTGTTTGCTTTCAGTGGGCCAGCCCCAGAAACCATAAATGGGAGACTCGCCATGCTCGGATTCGTCTCAGCTGTCGGGGTGGAGATAGCGAGCGGGAAAGACCTCGTCGCTCAACTGGCCAGCGGAGGAGTTCCACTGTTTATTGGAAGCGCGGTTCTCTGATACCCATGTTCAAGGGAGTGTCCAAAGAGAGCAAATCACAGGAAATATGGTCTTCTGGGGCAGAGATGTTGAATGGGCGTTTTGCCATGATTGGCCTCGTTGCGCTGGCCTTGACTGAATACCTCAAGGGAGGTCCTCTCATCTCATGATCATCATCAGCTCTGTACCAAACTTCATACCCCTCTTAGTGTAGGTTGTAATCGAGATGGCACTGTAACAAATTGTTTTGGCAGTTTATGATATAATTGACAAGTTCATTCACAATCTGTGTCATTTTGATTAGAATATTTACAGAATCAATCATATAAATATATTTCTCATCCGTATATCTTTGGCAGAAACTCTGATTACAATTTGGTACACTAATATTGAACAGATATTAATTGACACCAACCATTACCAGGTTTCTAACAGGTTGATCTAACTTGGAAGGATAAAAACAAGCATAGTGATCAGTAACACAAACAGACTTTTATTGATTTGCTACTGGTAAATTTCTAAATTCCGTAAGTAGTTGTCTATAATGTGACTTTTTGAAAGCATTTCCGGTGGGTTTTTGCGGTCAAAATCCGGCAGCAATTTATTGGAATCGCAAGTTTGATAGCTAGTTTCTGCACAATCAATGCACAATCAAAGCGTCCCAGAGGTCTTTCAGGGGGCTGAATCCAAATATGCAGTTAAAAAACCATTTTAACTGCAACAAATCAAGATTTGACCTCAATTTCTTCCGCCGGATTCCGTCACCGGAATCTCCAAAAAGTCGCATTATAGACAACTCCATTCCGTACTAACTAAATACTTGTAATTATTCCAAAAATACTAGTAATTATTCCAAAACTGCAGAGAAAGAATTAAAATTTTTTAAATCGCAAAAATTGTATAAGGAATTTATTAGTACATATATGTCATATGTATTTACATATTTAAATTTAAAATAGATATTAAAAGATAATATTTTAGGGTTTTATGAAGATATTTATATATAATTATTTAAAATATATCTTTATATATAAATTATTTCTATAGATTTAAATTTATATATATATAATATATATTATATATATAATAATATAAACTAAAAAAAAATTATTTGAATATATTTTTAACAAAATACTAAAAGCATAGAATAACCAATGTTAGAAACAATCATTTAAACTCAATTAAAATGAATGGATTAAAAAAACTATGGTTTATATTATATTATTAATTAATATTATTTTCTAAAAACTAAATAAAATCTATTTATAGTGTATTTTATTTTATATATGAATGATAAGTGGTGATATTTTAATTTCATATATAATCTCAATTAAAAAACAAATTTGATACATCATTCATAAAATACCCAAAGTAAAAGATTAAAGCAGAGTGTGCAAAATTTAAGGAATAAAAAAAGCCATTAAATTACCCCTACCAAAAATTATTTTTTTTTAACTAAAATAGTACACATAAAAGAGAATCAAATATGCATAAAATCCCGGACCTCTGTTGAACAAATGTACTTGTATTAGTGCCTGTAGTTTCCATGTCAAATGGTTAGGCATTTGTGTATAAATTTTTTTCGTTTGTCATGAGTTGTACTCTTGGAAAATGGTAAAGTTTTACAGATCAGTTAGATGGCCACACAATTTAGCTATGGGCTTTTATGCTAGTCCCATAGGGAGGTGCTGCAAGACTTGAGAAGCCTATTTTATGGTTATTTTTATCCCTGTAATCGATGGGTATGTTAGCAAGTATGGGCATTGAAACTTGAGAGTGATTCGGGTGAGAAAATGCCATTCAAACTAAATATGAATTCATAGTTGGGTAGGACTCTCATGTTCTTCTTAGGGACATAGTTCAAACTACTTTAATTCATTATAAATTGTTTTAAATAGCTCAGATCCATTAAAATCAAGCGAGTGAAGGTCTCAGAGGCTTTAGAACCCTTGAGGCCACTCTGTTTCATCACCCATACGTTAGATTTTTTGATATTACTTGTTGAAATTTTTTCCATTTGATGATGGTAAACATTGTGGAGTCGCAAGAGACTTGATTCAAGCTAATGAATGATAATTTTGGATTAAGTTAAGACCTAGTGCATTTGTGATTCCCATGCCTAGATAAATAACAGGTGCATTAAGCATTTGGATAATTAACAAACACAAATTCATGCAGGTTGCTGATGCATTTTCTTGTGATTTCCATCTCTATTGTTTATGATTCCCATCCCTGGATAAACAATTGGTGGTTTATGTATTCCTCCCTCGATAAGTAATGAATATGAGTTCCATCCATAACTCGTGTTTTCGATATCCCATGCCTTAATATTCTTGTAATTAGTGGTGCAGTAATTTCCATTTCTGGGTTTTACAACCTCCTTGCAACTGAATAGTTTTGTTACGTGGAAGGAAGCATCATTTCGAAGACACTGAGGGTTAGAAAAAACAGATGAAGCTGTATAGGTTTAAAGAAAAATATGCTTTAATTCATAGGTTTAAAGAAAATAAATTGTTCCAAATTGTTGTGACCACTCAGGCCGTACCCAAATTCATAATTATTAAATAGACATCATCATTATAGGTTGTATACACCAACACTCAATTTTAGGCACATATTGAACCTCCACTTCCCCATAAGGAAACCCTAATCTCTATGTGTGCATTATCAGGCATTTTAACCTCACAAGCCACATCAAGTTCCATAATGTTGTAGTCCTCATTGATAGTGGTGGTATTCATATTTTCATTCATAAGAGAGTGGTAGAATAAACCCATTGTTTTTAATACCTATTAAACAAATTTTAAATTATGATCCCTAACTGAGGTACATTGAACTGTGGGCGAAAATGTGAAAATGTCAAACTCTATATGAGAGACTATCAACTCAAATCCTATTTACTTTCCATAGATATGGATGGTTATGATATAATATTGGGGGTAGAGTGTCTATGCACATTGTGATCACTCATAATGTATTTCAAAGAAATCTATATAAATTTCTCTAAATGGGGACATGTATACAACCTTCAATGGATTTTGGTAAGGTCCCTTGAAATAGTCAACGCCCATAGTATGGAAAAATTATTAAATAAAGGCCACTCTAGAATTATTTGAAAATTTAATTCCATATAAGTTATGGATAATCCATAATTTGACATAATAAATACACTTAAATTTTCAATTGTTCCTTCACAAAAATCATCAAGTCTTTCAAACGCCAAAGACTAAGTTTGTCCATTCTTAAAGAGAGCACTAACATAACATTCCCTTGATCCCAGGAATTCAACCACAAGATGTACATTCTTATAAACACCCTTTTGCACAAACTAATATAAGAGAAAATATCACTCAAGAACTATTGAAGGTGGAGGTCATACAACCTACTACAAGCCCTTACTCATGTGTAGTAGTCTTGATATTAAAGAAGGAAGGAACCTAGTGCAAGTGTCCTAATTATTAATGATCTTCTAGATGAAAAGCATGGAGAGAATTTTTCCAATGATAAACATATGAAGGCCAATATGAGTTTTTTGTGATTACTTTCAATATTTATTACACTTCATCAACCTTCTAGAGCCTCATGAACAAAATTTTCAAAGCCTTTCTATGAAAGTTCTTCTAGTCTTCTTTGACGATATTATGGTCTACAATAAAGCACGGGAATTACAGATAAAGAATGTTGATAAGTCATTGAAACTCTTTCGAGATGACCAAGTATTTATGAAGTATTCCAAAGGCGCCTTTTGGGCTCCTAGGTTTGAATATCCATGATTAGCCCATTCTAAAACACTTAGATTTTAAGGGGAATTTTAGGAAATAAATGATATTGCAAAATAATTGTGAACAATCATGGTAAAATTATAGCTCCCCTTATTGTACTTGGAAATGTTCGTTGTGTTTCATGACATGTGCTTAACCATTGCTCGAGGATGCGTTAGCTCTGGAAATGTGTTTGCTTACTAACACCTGTGAGTTCTAGTGTAACATAAATCATGATCCCAAAAATTGGTATCAGATAAAGGTTCCTTTAGGAATAATTTTACTACTAAAAGGTAAATTGATAGGGCATCATGGCTAAACCAGAAAGTCAAGATGCTTATTCAAGTAAGATACCAGTCCTTGATGGTACAAATTATGTATTTTGGAAAGTCAGTATGGAAGCCTATTGAATGTCCCCAGGTGTAGATGCTTGGATTTTTGTATTAGTTGATAATATTGTCCCAGAAACCCCTCCTAAAAATACAAATGATAAAAATGCTTATGGGAACAATGAAAAGGCAAAGAGTGCAATTCTCTTTGTCCTTAATCAATATGACCTAGTAAAAGTAATTCAATGTAAGTCAGCCAAGGAAGTATGCTACAAGCTCTAGAATAGTTATAAAGGAGATGAGAAAGCTGAGCAAGCCAAACTTCAAGCCATTAGCTTGAGGTATCGGAGCTTAACAATGAATAAAGAAGAAAATATACCAGAATATTTTCTTAGATTGATGAGGTAGAAAATATGATTAGAGGATTTGGAGAAGAACTCATGAATGAAGTAGTTTTCCATAACGTATTGATATCTCTTCCTATGAGATTCAATTCTAAGATCTCATCTACATAATAGATGTCAAACTTAAAGTCTCTTTTAATGAAGGAGCTACATGGAACTCTCACTTCCTATGAGATGAGAATAGAAAAAGAGAAGGTTGAGAAAAAGGAGGTAGAAGTTAAAGCCTCAATGAAGACTAAGGAACACAAATATCACCAAGAATGTTCCAACTCTGAATTTGATCAAGAGTTGGCTTAGTTTGCTAGAAAGCTAAAACATGGTTTAGGAAAGTATAAGGGAAATCTACCCTTCCAATTCTTTGAATGTGGAAGGTTTGGGAAATTTTCCTCCAAGTTTCCTTATTTAGATAAGACAAGAAAGGAAAAGGATCAAAAGCCCAGAGATAAAGCTCAGAATTCTCATAAGAAGAATCCTTTCAAGAAAAAATGGGCTCTACTCCAAAGAGGATAGTTTTGCATTAGAAGGAAATAGGCAAGAGTCTCCAAAAGATGAGGTTGATGAATTCTTACTCATGGCATTAGAATATAAATATAAATCTAAGAACGAATCAAACCTCAAGGAAGAAGAAGATGAAAGTGTAGTAGATCTTGAAGGGGAGCTCATCAACGCCCTTGATGAATTGAAGATAACCTGAAGGAGGAAAAAGAAAATAAAAGAGAAGTTGTTGTGAGATAAAGAAGGTATGTACAACTCTGATAATGAAGAGTTTGTTTATCAAAGTAAAAAGTTTGAGGAATCTACTAAGAGTGAAGATAATCTGGCACAACAATTAGAAGAAAAGAAAAATAATTGTAATAAGCTAGAAGATGAGAGTAACCTCTTGAAACAATAACTGACCAAGAAACGGGAAAAAATGATTATAAAAGTATATAAACAGGAAATTTGTCTCTAAAACTCAAGCTTGATGATGCAAAAAGGGAAGAAGAGGTTTTGAATGGATTAATCATTGATTGGGAAATAGCTTCCATAGTTTAGAAGCAAAGAATAGCTCTGAGGACAAACCTTGATATGTCCAAAGCTGAGATGGAATTACACAAAAACATTGTTAAAGGAAGAAAGAAACTAAACCACATTATGAGCAATCAAAGCTTTCTAACAAATAAGGTAGGTCTGGGTTACCAAGAAATATAAGAATATTTTAAAGGAAAGGTTAGTCTCAGGTCCAAAGGTATCAAAAGATTTGAAATGGAATTAAAAGGAAACGCTAGTGATGGAGAAAGTTTTAGAATTTTCAAATATTCCTCCACATAGATAGGTAAATCAACCAACAGGAAAACTAAAGTACAATCGATTTCTTCAAGCTGATTAATTCTCAAATATCAGGTACCCAAAATTATTTTATGGACATTGTTTTTCATGTCACAATTTTGGACATAAATCCATTAACCATAGAATTGTCAAAGTTGAAATATATGAAAATTTAATATCTAGATTGTTGGGTCTCCATAATACTAGCGATTACCCCATTACTATTGTAGTTGTACCCCTTATTAATATTGTTGTGCCCCTATTGTGCCCATATTGTTACTATTGTGCCCCATAGAAGCCCA
>APFE031685470.1:0-16927 GCA_000404065.3 Pinus taeda | reverse complement strand
CTTCATGGCTGCCTCGTCCATTATGATGAAAGTGACGTGTGTGATGCTGTCGGATTTATTGACGCAAATGTTTACTTTTTCACCTGCTGTTCGTGCCTGCCGTTTCATTTTTAGCCCCTCTCCAGACTCTGATTTTGGTTGGGTGATTGTTGTAGCGCTTTATATATGAATTATTTTTAGTGTGATTTTTTGGAAGTTTTTATGGGGTTTTTTGGTTTAATTTCTCTAAAATTTGGCAGGAATTTATTGAAATCACAAGTTTGATGGGTAATCTTATGCAGTCAAAGTGACTCTAGGGTTTTTCACAGTGCTGAATCCATATATACAGTGAAAAAACTAGTTTAAATAACACAAATCAAGATTGCACCTCAAATTTTTCCACCAGCGTTGGAAAGTGTAAAAAATCACACTAAAAACAACTCCCATATTACCGGTACAAACTCCACGACATGATTTATCTAGTTCATTACCCAGTGGTTTATATGTTTATCATTAAATTTAAGTAAAGTTGATATATGTTCACCTTTAAATTTAAACAAATATATTAACCAAAAACCAATATATACCATCTCTAAACATTAACGGTCGTGTAATAAATTGAATAACTCTTGCCCAAATTCCATAAGGTAAACATTACCTACCCTAAACCACCACGATCTCCATGGTCACATCAACTGCAACTTTGAAGTTGTGAAGTTTGAAAGCACCTAATTGTTCTCCATGGTCACATGAACTGCAACTTTGAAGTTGTGAATTTTGAAAGCAACTAATTGTTTGTACTGGGAATTTACAATAACTAGGTCTAGTGATACTCACCCAACTTTGATCCATTTCACGTTTTATAAGGGTTAATTGCATAGTTGATTTTACTCTTATTTATTTTTTTCTTTCTTCGATGGGGAAACTTCAAATTCCAAAAACATTGGAAATTACAATAATTAAAGCTAGTGATACTCACTAATTTTGATCCACTTTACTTTCTATAAGTCAAAGGCTTAACTGCATAGTTGACTTTACTTTTAATTATTTATCTTTTTCTTTGTTGCACATGGAAATTTCAAATTCCAAAAACATAGATATAGGTGTATTAAGACCTTGGATAAATAAGAGATTAAAAAAATATGAAGAAATATACATAAAGGACATTAAGTTTGACTAAAAGTCTGTTGGGAAGAACCTTGTCTTAACATTTTAGATTGAAGAAAAGTAAGAGATTCACTATACCATAAAAGCAGTTACTAAGTTATAGAAGAAAATTAATACTACATGCTTTTATAAAAGCATAAAATATGTTAGGACACTCGTTTCTCTTTTTATATACCTAAATAATGAGGTACTAAGATAAAATGTCTTAACTGAATTAAAATTTAATAATATATCATAATATTTTTTTTTAAAGATATGGGATTTTTAATGAGGAAGACACATTTTTTGGTATAGTGTTGGGTTACTTTTTTTTGTTAACATTTATGTAAGGTTTGTAAATCTTTATTTATATATATTTTCATATTTTCACGTGGAAAGCTCTTTCTTTTTGGTTTGTGTCTTCCCTTCTAGTTTTATGACAAATATGTTTTTCCTATAGTATAGCTTGTTAATTATTGTTATGGGGTTCCTACCCTTCTAGTTTTATGACAAATATGCTTTTCCTATAGTATAGCTTGTTAGTTATTGTTATAGGGTTCCTACTTAGTGGCCCTATGACATAGTATATGTGGTCATCGGATATTAGAGAATATCTCTAATTTCACTAGATATTGATGAATAATTTCTAAAATCCTTGTATTGAACCTCCATCTCAACACATATTTCTAGTTAAGAAAACCCTATTTTTATTAGAGATACATTTTTTACAAAATACCTCTTGTTGAATTGAGGCTTATGTGATCCATATTAGGTTTGAGATTTTTCAGCTTAAATCACAAGATATTTCATTTGTCGATGCGTTTCAAACCAACAAGTGTGGTTCATCGTCAGGGCAACTTGTCCTGACAATGAACCACGCTTGTTGGTTCGAAACACGCCGACAAATGAAATATCTTGTGATTTACGCTGAAAAATACCTCTTTTTATAGCTCCAATCCCTACAAACCCCATACCTAGCCCCCCCTAGAACCTTTTTTTTCAAGAAAGAAAAAACACAGGCTTGTGTATTAATAAAACAAAACTAGTTACATATGACTGATCTTTAAGAATAAAAAATAGACAGTTCCATGTCTGTGCATAAAAATAGACAGTTCCATGTCTGTTTTCAAAAAGTAAAAAAAAATACATCATTCCAGATTTCGAATATATGTCCCAAAGTAGACTTCTACAAAATGTTCCCACATTATTACCACTATTAGACCACTGATAATATGCATATATCAAAAATGAGAGCAAACATATCCTCAATTATTAAAAAAAAAAACCAAGTAAACTCATGTAAAAGGTATATTTCCTGTCCTTTGAATTCTACCTATACTATAAGCAGAGTAATAATATTTGTGACCCTATTTTGACAGTGCATTAGCAATATGGTTTTTTTCTCTTATATATGGCAAAAATTCACTGAATTGAAAATCTTCTTTAATCTCTAAATTTGATGCATCTAATTGATAAGCAATGGAGGTTCAAATTAGGACATAACATTTACCCAATCAATAACAACTTTGGAACCCCCGAATACATCCAGAGTCTCAAAGGTTAGCCATCTAGTGCAAGAAGGGATGCCCCATAGATCTATGATCTAAGCCCAGGTGTTTCTACCAGTGCCATTATTCCAACTAAAATAAAAATATAGATATATATTTATTACAATGTATGCCCCACTGCCACATCTATATAAATGTGTAGCCCTATCAAAGAAACCGAAGGGACATCTGCTTAAGTAATTTATAGGTTGTATGCATTTCTGCAAAAGAAATTGTGACCCCTGTCTTGATTCATTGAAAAATACACATACACTGGTGCAATTCCTGATAATGTCAAATGGAGTGTCTTAAAAAATGAAGCATTTAAATGCTTCTTAAATGCCCAAGAAAATAAAGAAAGTAAGTTGCTTAATATCCTTATAATTGATCTGAATTTAAACAGGAACAAACAAATTACAGATATAACCATACATATAGAGATGCAACATAAATAATACTTCATTTGATTACTGTAAAATATTGAAATATGCTTACAAACAGAAATGGAAATAAACTAGCTAGGGCGATGGTAGCTTATCTTTGAGAAGAGATGTGGCGGCTACATGCCTCTGAACTGTGTAACAATGAGGCTCGAAGGCCTATTTATTGTTGAGAAACAATGGAAAACCCTAAACATCCAAAAACCTAACCCTGTAAGATGAAATGCCAAATTGTGGGCCTCGTTTGGGTAAATTGGTACATGAACTTCCTAGGGTCGTAACTTTGGCATACAATCTCCATTTGACGTGCACAATATCTCATTAGAAAGTTCTATCCGAAAACTACAACTTTGAGAAGAGCAACATCAGTCCATGGACCCATGTTGCTTCCCGTTTTCCCAAAAAATGCCGTTTAGGGCCTCAAAACAGCTCCGGAAGTTCTGGACCCCAAAAACTGCTAAAAATAGGAGGTCCAAGTGGACTTGGTGGGTGGCCACCAATATCCACCTAGATCATTCCTCCCCCCTTAGGAAGAAATGGTCCCCATTGCGTTGAGTTCCTCCATGAGATGAGGAAACTTCTGCTGAACTTGGTCCTTGGTGAGCCACTTTCCCTAGTGAAAGAGTTGGCCTGCTTTAACAACTCAATTCAGTTGGATATTATGCTAGAAAGTGTGCTTGATTTGTGTGTCCATGATCCGATTAGTTGCAGCTTGTTCCATGCAATCTAGATTTAACTATGAAGGTGTGAGTTGTTCTGCAATGTCAGATGTGTCTAGTAATGGTGGGAAGTATAGTCGAAGGTGGTCCACATTAAACACTGGGTGCAGGCTAAGGAATGGGGGAATGCTGAGCTCAAATGCATTGTCTCCCACCGCCTTGGTAATGGTGTAAGGACCATATCAGAGTGGTCTGAGTTTCTGATAGGCTCCATAATGCGTTCCTTTTGCAAATGCAACCAGACTTTGTCGCCCAACTGAAACTTGTGTGGCACCCGATATTGATCTTGTCGCTGCTTGTACTTGGAATTTGATTTCTCTAGAATGTCGTGGACCTGTTGGTGAATATGTTGGATGTGCTCAATGAATTTTTTTTCCTTATCTATTTCAGACTGGACATGAGCCGAATTTGCATGAGTAGCTGCAAATGGCATGGCCACATCAATGAGACATAGTGGCTGGAATCCCAAGCCCACCTGAAAAGGGTTGTGGCCAGTTGAGCTGTGGAGAGCTTGGTTGTAGTTATGTTGAACATAGGGGAGGCTGTCATCCCATGTGTGTGGATGCTTTGAGTTGTACATGTGCAGAATGTGTAGGATCATCCTGTTGACAACCCCTATTTGGCCATCAGTTTGAGGATGGAAGGTTGTGGACTTAGTGAGTTTGGTGTCTAGTATTGACCACAAACTGGACCAAAATGTACTGAGGACCCTCTTGTCCTGATATGAGATGATAAACTATGGAAGTGGCTTCTGGTGTGATATTCTTCTTGCAGGCCGCCATAATGGCCATCTTCGAGAACCTATCGACGACCACAAAAACACAGTCGTTTCCATGCTTAGTAGAAGGAAGGCTTGACATGTAATCCATGGAGATGGATTCCCAAGGTCGACTAGGGGTAGGCAGCGGGGTATAGAGGCCTTGCTTCTTAATGGTCAGTTTGGCAATGGCGCAGGTAGTGCATGATCTGATGTACTTCCCGACATCTTGTTGAAGATTCGGCCAATAGAAATACTTCTACAGTACTGCCACCATTTTCTTGACCCCGAAATGCCTAGTAGTCCGATTGTAGTGTGCTTCCCAAATCATCTTGGCATGCTCGCTTGAAGGAACACAAAGGTGACCCAGGTGGCATAATAGGGCATCCCAGAGGTGAAATCTAGAACATACTGACCTTCCAAGAGTGTCTGGTATGTGTGGCCAAATTCTGGGTCGCTTTTGTAGAGAAGTGGCCAATCAGAAATCTCGTGCCCACAAGAGTTGAGCACAGTGGTTAACGCCATGATCGGTGGTAAACTGAGGCAATCTACAACATTATTGATGCTACCCTTATTATACTTGATATTCAAATGGAACTATTGCAGGTATGTGGACCACTTCTGATGGTGATCATTCTACAATTTCCCTTGGGTCTAAATGAACTGCAAGGGTCGATGGTCTATGTGGATGACCATTTCCTTCCCCAAAATGTAATGCTTCCATTATCGGCAGGCCTGCACAATGGAATACATCTCTTTGTCATAAGTGGGATACTTCTGGACTGTGTCTAAAAGTGTCTCACTATGATATGCCATTGGGTGCCCGTGTTGAGTAAGGATTGCCCCAATAGCATAGTTAGAGGCATCTGTCTCAACCTCAAACGGTTGTTGCAAATCTAGTAATGTGAACATTGATGCCGAGCAAAGGCGATCTTTCAACTCTATGAATGCCTTCTATTGAGATTCAGACCAAAAGAATTTTTCTTTCGCTCCTCCCTTGGTGACTTGACTCAAGGGCCAAGTGATATGAGAAAATCCCAACACGAACCTGCAGTAGAAGTTGGCAAGGCCTAGAAAGTTGCGAGGCTCTGTCAGAGTGGTTGGAGATGGCCATTTCCGAATGAATTGGATCTTGGCTGGATCCACATGCACCCCTCGTTCATCAGTAATGTATCCCAGATACTAAACTTGGGTCATGCCAAAAGTCAATTTCACCAAATTGGCACATAACTTGTGTTGCTGCAGTGTTTGGAGAACTTGTCGGATGTGGTGGAGGTGCTCTTCCCAAATCTAGCTAAATATTAGGATGTCATCTAAGTATACCACTACAAATGAGTTAGTGAATGGCCGCAATATGTCATCCATTAGCATCATGAAGGTTGCAGGAGCATTCGCCAATCCAAAAGGTATAACCAACCATTCAAAAAGGCCCTCCTTGGCTTTGAAGGTAGTCTTCCACACATAGGAGGGTTCGATTGGCACCTGGTGATATACTAACTGCAAATCGATCTTGTTGAAATATTTTGGCCCCTTCAGTTGGTCCAGGAGGTCATCAATCCATGGGATCGGGTACCTATTACGGACATTGATCTTGTTCAGCGCCCGATAGTTAATACAGAGTCTCCAATTCCCATCCTTCTTTTGTACCAACACAATCGGGCTCCCACATGGTGATGAACTCGGATGGATGTGACCTTTCTGCAGCAGCTCCTAGATTTGCCACTTGATTTCAATGTTCTCCAAAATGGAGCGCCGATAAATTGGTCCATTGGGAAATGGTGCACCTGGGGTCAGATCGATGGAGTGCTTGACCTGACAGTGCAGAGGAACCCCTACAGAGGAGGTGAAGATGTCCTCGTACTCCTCCACGACCTTGTCCATCTGTAGTTGTCATGTGGAGGGGCCTTGTCTAGAGGTCGTGGCCACCGTCTTCTTCTTTCCTTGAGGGCATATCATCAAGAAAAAAAAATTCCCCGTTTTTGAAATGAGCTTACTGCATTGTTTTGCAGTAACTAAAGAGATGGTGGTAGGCAGTGCTACCTCCAGTATATTGTACAACTTATTTACCAAAGTAACAATAACAACACAGGGCCTTGATTCATACACAACATGTCACTTCCACAAGTGTGGTTGTCCTAATAATACATGACAAACAACAAAGGGAGCAACGTTACACAATACCTCATCCGTGAAGGGCTTGATGTTATATGGAAGGCGACACTACTGGCTCACACGAAGATCCCATCCTTGGTGAAGCCACCCGATGATGTACGGTTGTGGATGTGCTGTGTTCGGTAAGCCTAGCCACTTCACAACCTCTGCTGAAATGAGGTTCTTTTGGCTCCCGTTGTCGACAATGAACTGCAGTGGGGAGCCCTTTACCCACATCTGGGAGTGGAAGAGACGCTCCTCCTCCTTTGGATCTTTGGGTTCCTCCTTTTGGATCTTCATGGTGGCAACGGTGGCGTTGGGCTCCACATCAATATTCTACTTCCCTTTGTCATTCCCCTTGTTGGGTTCTGACTCAGAGTCAGAACATGCATCTGATTCTGAAACCTTTAGCTCAGCCACCAGTGACTGCTTGGCCTGACACTCACTTGTGTTGTGAGTGGAGCTCTTATGGAACTCACACCAGTTTCCCGTGTCCTTTTTCGGCTTCGCAGCGTTGTTCTTTTCTTGCAACTTTGGCAGGTTGTCTTGGGCCACCTCGCGTAGACTTTGTCCTTTGTTCTGCAGTTTGGGGGCAACTTTCCCTTGCTTCGGATTCACAAATCCAAAGTCTCGCTTCTTCTATTTAAAAATTTTCTCGATCTTGACGGCATATTAGTATGTCGTGCCGAGCAAGGAGATGTTCAGGAATTCTATTTCTTCCTGGATGTACCTGTGCAGGCAGCTGCGGTATTTGAGTACCAAATGCTCCTCTAAATCCTTGATACCCAACTTTGTGCGAAGGGTATGGAAAATATTGGTAAACTCTAGCACATCTTGGTCCCTTCCCTGCTACAGCGTGGTCCACTTTATGTATTGATCCTTATAACTTCCGACAAGGTAGTACCGCTCCTTAATGGCAGTCCGGAATGAATTCCAAGTGGGTGCGGTTGAAAATAGTGAGGTCGTACTTTCATCCTTCTTCTCACAGTAGGTTTCCCACCAGTTCTTGACGTGGGGGGCGACTTTGAGAAGAGCGAAAGTAATCTTTTCCCGAGCGGAAAATCATGAATAGAAAAATACCCTTCTAGCATATTTAACCATTTATCTACGACGTCTTCATCTATTTGACCCTCAAATATGGGAATGTCAAAGTTAACTTGTACCTTAAAGGGTGTGGCGCTTCCAAAGTAGCTGATGGAAGTAGATGTGTCGCCCTTGGGTAGCCGCTGAAGGATTTGGGCAAAGTTGTGCATCATTGCGTTCCTTTGTCGCTTGAGGGCCTCTTCGAGCAAGATTTTGATAGGATCTCCTGCACCCTTGTCTTTATTTCATCTACCATGGGAGACTATTGGGATTTGCGAGGTTGAGAAAGAGCAGACCGCTCTGATACCATTGATCCAGATTTGAACAGGAATGCAACAAATTACAGATATAACCATACATATAGAGATGCAGCAGAAATAATACTTCACTTCATTACTAAAATATTCTTACAAACAGAAATGGAAATAAACTAGCTAGGGCGATGGTAGCTTATCTCTGAGAAGAGATGTGGTGGCTACATGCCTCTTAACTGTGTTACAATGAGGCTCGAAGGCCTATTTATTGTTGAGAAACAATGGAAAACCATAAACATCCAAAAACATAACCCTAGAAATGAAACGCCAAATTGTGGGCCTCGTTTGGGTAAATTGGTACATCAACTTCCCGGGGTTGTAACTTTGGCATACGATCTTCGTTTGACATGCACAATATCTCATTAGAAAGATCTATCCTAGAATTAAAACTTCGTGAAGAGCAACATTGATCCATGGACCCATGTTGCTCCTAGTTTTCCCAAAAAACGTCGTTTAGGGCCTCAAAACGGCTCTGAAAGTTCAGGACCCGAAAAACTGCTAAACATATTAAATTGTGTGATAATTAAGGAAACTGAAAAGCTGAAAGAAACAATGGTGGGGATCCAAGCGGACTTGGCAGGTGGCCACCAATATCCACCTAGATCAATAATCCTTCCAGACCTGTATATGTGCTTCAATAATATTAAAATCCCATTGTGCCTTGATGCTTATTCTTTGTAAAACACCTATCCAAGTGGCCACAACATATGGACACTTGAGAAATAAGTGGAAGTCATCTTTATTTTATTTCCTACACATAATGCATCTTCCATATCCGATGAAGCCTCTCCTGTAGATATTTTCCCAAGTTAGGATCTTATTTTTCCAAACTAATCAAATGAAACATTTGAGTTTAAGGGGCATCTTCCAAGACCACATTTTTCGAAACCATTGTCTTTTCACCACAACCTCATGTACAAGAGATATATAACTATAAATATCCTCAATAAAGATCTAACCTTGAGTGGATTTTCCATCCCATAGGAAATTATCAACCTTATCCACCAAGGTGATGCCCAATAGGTATAAATTTACCACATATCTATCCCAAATCATCGCTAGTTCCCCAAATAAATCTAATTCAATAGAATTAATCAAAGTCAAATATTAAGGAAAATATATACTCAGGTTATGGATGTACCTAATGATGGATAATGATAGTGTACGATTTCCATGAAATCCCCAAATAGGGTCCAATCCAGTTTCCACCATAGCACCTGATTCGATCACCCACCATAGATTACCAATCAGCCATTGTTTCACCTTCATGAAGCTATTCCATATATAAGAGATAGAAACAAGAGTCTGCGCCCCATATTTGATCCAGTCCTAAAGTGTTTTGTTTTTTAGATATTTTTCTTTGATAATATTTTTCCATATCCTAGTTCCAAATAAAGCATGCCATAGACTCTTTACCGCTAAAGCCAGCCCAAAATTATTCAAACTATTTAAACCCCAACCACCTTCCTCTTTCCGCAAAGAAATGTCCTCCAAATAGACAAGACAAATCTTCCGTACCCCTTTTGTCCCTGACCAGATAAACATTGAAATAATGGAGTTGATATTTTTAATGACATTTTTGGGCAGAATGTATAGATGCATCCAATAAAGATAGATGTTTTGCAAGACTGATTGAGGTAAAATCAACTAGCCTCTAAGTGACAACCATCTATGAGACCAAGTCGTCGATAATTTTTCAAATTTATAGATCAGCTAGTGCTAGTATTGAATTCCATATCTATTTAGTTTCAAATAGAAACCAAGGTATTTCAAACCATTGTCCAATTGATACACTTTAACAGAAAAAATATCAGCAATCGCTGAGATAGTGTCTAGATCAAAGGATGCTTGAATGAGAAACGATTTTTCCTTATTCATATATAGCCCAGTAGCATCGTTGAAAAGAGAGATACTCTCATATAGGTGCAACTACTCAACCATGGATACCTTCCCAAAGAGTAGGACATCATCCATGAACATGAGATGTGTATCAAAAGACTCTTTTGTAACATTTACACCCACAAATGAACCCCCAATTTTAGCTTCATGAATCTGCTTGCTTAACTCATCAATCACCAAAAGGAAAAGTGGGGGGGGGGGGGGGCGGCGGTTAAAGAGCACCCTTGTCGCAGGCCATGCAATGCCTTAAAGAAATTTCAATCCACTTCATTAACTAGGACAACATAATGAACATAAGTGGCACATGCCATAATCCAGTCAACAAGCCCCCACCAAGAGCCCACTATTGTGCAGAATCATTCAAAGAAAATTCCAATCCACATAGTCATATGCACTATATGAATATAGTTTTAATAATAAGGCCTCCTTCTTTTTTATTGGTATGGAATACAAGCATTCTTGAGCAATGGCCACAACATCCCATATCTGGCGATGTTTTAGAAAACCAAATTATTCAAGGGTGATGTAATTTGATAACTTATCTTTCAATCGAATGGTAATAATATTTGACACTAATTTATAAGCAATATTGCACAAGGAAATAAGATGATAATCTTGGAAAGAAGTCACCTTGGAAACCTTTGGAATGAGTGCAATAAATGTATAATTTAGAGCACTAAATATTTTATGCAACATCCTGTATTCTTCAACCATTTGAAGCAGATCAGATCCCATAATGTCCATAAAGTGTAGACATATTTCCATTGTCCACCCATCTGACCTAAGGCATTTATCCATTGCAAATGACTTTTGATCAAAAGTCACTTCTTCGCTAGTGATCGATCACCCAATATATTCATCAATATCATCAATGAACATCTGTGGGTAAGTCCAAATGATCTCCCGTTGTTTATCGATGTCCACCCATTCCTTAGAACAAAATAGGCCCCTGTAATATTGAATAACCTTCATGTGGAGGTTCTATAGCTTGTAAATATGTCTTCCAACACCATCCTTTAGTTCCCATATAGTATTTTTACTCCTACGCTGAGAAGAAAAATTATGGAAAAAATTAGTGTTGTTATCACCACACGCAATCCAAATGACGCAACTCTTGAGTCTCCATTCCTCTTCCTGTAATCGCAGAATATATCTATTACGAGCCTTCAGGACCATCACCTTTTGGTGTAGTGCAATCGAGAAGTATTCAAAATACCATGGATCATATATTGACAACAAAGCCAGGTCAATCTCAAAATGTTCCTTCCTATTTCTATGTTTTTTATCTCTTTCCCATATTCGAACCACTTTCTTTAAAGCCTTTAACAATCTCCATCTTGGAAATTTTCATATGAAATTCCATACTAGTCTATGATTCTCTAACTAGTTGCACAAATTCACCATCGCTTAACTAAGAATGATTAAATTTGAATGGGAGTCCCTTTCATATACGGTCACCCATGCATTGTAAGAAGATTGGAGAATGATCAGACAACATTGCAGGGGTGATCCATGAATGCATCAAGCCAAAATGCTCCACCAAATTTCATGGGCCAAAAATATGTTCAATCATTTTGTAATACCTTCCAGACTAAAATTCCCATTCCTCAAAGTAGTTTGGATAGGTATCAGGAGTATATCCACCATGTTGTTTTCCTCAATCAACTCCTTGAAATATGTCTGTCCCCATTGGGTCCAATTTACTACGAGACCCCCAAACCTCCTCTACAGAGACAATGAAATTTAAATTCTTAACCACAATTAAGGTCCCAATATTCAACAATCCACAGTCATCCATTATGTTCTAGAAGTCCCTTTTGGAATCATAAGGAGCATAAACATTCAAGATTTGGAATATGGTCTTTGAAGCCCTAGAGAAACTAGTTAATAAGATGCCAGCAAAAGTTTAAGAAAGTCAACAATATGAGGATCCCACATAATGACTAGACACCTCGAGAGGTTGAGAGCGTCAGTTGACACACTTTTCCATCCCAGACACAGTTTAAGGAAATAGGATTAGGCCTTTCTCCCATTAACCATAATCTCCTAGATCAAAATGGTCGATGGTCTATGGTTGGAAACCAAATGCTTCAGGTAATTCCATTTAGGGGCATTCCCAAAACCCCATATATTTAAGGACATTATCTTCATGGAGGAAACCTGTCAATGGGAATAATCTCTCTAAGGGCTTACAAATCATATTTTTCAAGGGAGGATCCATCATGTGGATAAAAACGTTCCAATAAAGAAATTGTATGTCCACTAGAATTGAATCCTTGAAGGAGCCTCCTTAATTCTACCTTGCCTCTTCTTACAGATGGTAATATTCTTCCTCGAGTTCAGGCTAATGGAGATAGTCTGGAGAGACCCCCTTTGAATGGATAGTTAGTGACACTATATCCAAAGAAGGGTTGTGTCAAAGAATCTCAAGGTCGATACACATCGAGTTTGTTGGGGAGGGTAAACCAGTGAAGGTGCCAAAACATATCTCAAGAGATCAAAGACATTGAGAAATTGCTTCAGACTCCAGAAGAAAATTATGTTCACAATCCCCCTCAAAACCCATGGGAGCCACAATGTTTGGAGCGGAATGATAATTTTCCCTATAGGGAAAGGTCTTGAAAATAGAGGAAATACCCACAAAATATGACCTAATAAGTGGATTTATACAAGGGAAAATTGATCCACATATATTTTCTCAGGGGATATCACAGGGGAAACATCATGTATATTTTTTTATTCACAACCAAAGGCAATGAAAGTTGGAAAAGAAGATAAATAATTATGATCAGTACCTCTGGAGGAACATGGTAAATCAAGATTGGATATAGCCACCCCCACATCGACCGAAGTGGTAGAAAATTCATGCTAATAATGTTGAACATATTTGTTTGTTGTTTGGATGCATGACATTAAGTATGGGGGTTTAGCATGACCCCCAAAGCACCGAGGAAATTTAGCATGTAAGTGGCTCATCTCGTGACACAACAAGCATTGAAAAGGAATACCCCAATAATCAACCTTTTGTTGAAAATACATTTCTCCCTAAATAAGGTCAAGTTCTACAAGAAGACCCCCCGAGAAATTCATCTCCAACAATATCCAGGAAATACACGTATCAAACCCACCCAAACAAGCATCATCCAGAAAGATAAATTTACCAATCAAGTTGTTGATCAGAACCATGGCCTTTTGAGTCTATAATTTCAAAGGAAAACACATGAGCTTAACCCATATCATCCTCCACCGAGGGGTCTCATATAGAGGGTTAAAGCCCACATACCACTGTTGCAAACTTAAGAAACTTCTATTGCTAACCAATGGAATGTTCATAATCTTCGAGGCATCCTAATGTTGAATAAAGTGAAAAAAAACATTTGTTGAGAGGTATACAAACCTTTGGCCTGTAATTTAATATAGGCACCCATTTGGATTAGACCCAATCCTTAATTTTACTACCATCCATGGTAGCATATTCCCAATGGCCAACCAAAGCCCTCTGGTGAAGGCCCGAAATTCGGTCCCAAAAAATACCACTACCAAAAACTAGTTCCTTTATCTCTTCTTATGCCTTGATAACTTTGTATTTTCAACTCTGACTTACTGGAACATAGACACTGTGACCAACATTCTAATTTCCATCTTTTAAAACATCATGTTTTGTCTACAACATCTCTTCTCCCCCAACATTAAAAAATTGTGAAAAATCGCAACCCTACAACAAATTTCCATGTCGACCATGCATGTACTATGTTTCAATTTCCAAAATGACCCACATCAATTATGTTGAGTTTGGAGAATCATTCCACTACATGGCCATACCATCCACCATAAAAAAACTAAATAGTTGTTATTGTGTTAGACTGGATGGGTGTACATGGGATGATCGATAAAAAACAAGAGATTGCAATATCCGCCAGATAGGTATTATACATAAATAATCTTACCAAATAATAAAAGCATATATAAACAAAAGGGTGACAACAAGGGATTGTGGAGATATCACCACCACCAATATGACTGTTGATGTCAAAATTTGAGGTCATACAACTAAAATCCAAGTTTCCACCTATGTAAATATGAACCATGTACACAATTCCATATATCACAAAGTAAACATAAGCCTCATATTTCATATCCCACTAACACAATTTAAATTTGAATTAGTGACATGGGACATCTGAAATATGAGAGATAGAAGTGACCACTTGAATAGAAGGAAGACTTAAGTATCCCTCCCAAATCTTACCAAATGAGTACAACCACATCAAAGATGACTTAAAAGAGTCTAAAGGTGGCATCGATGATGGAATGAATGTTGAACCACCTAGAATCAGGACCATAAATTTTTAAAACCACGGTCACACCAAAACCACCCAAGAGACTAAAATCTATTGATATATACAATAAACATAAACCATCATCCATCTGCATGTGAATACCCCAAGTGCAATAGACCAAGAGGGCATCTAAAAATTGATGGAAATCATGCCCCACCAAGAAAAACCACCCATGTATTAGAAGGAATGATTGAGAAGAATTCAGTTAAACCCCAATATAACCCCAAAGAAAATATATGTCCCCCGACAAAAACCACACAACAACCAAAGGGAAAAAAACCATGAAAACCAATTAAGAGGACAATATACATATGAAACGAAGCCACTGATCGATACCAAATTATGGACTGGGATACACAAGAATAAAAAGAGAATATAAAATATGCATATTTCACATGGTTTGTCCTTTTAATCTAGTAGTTTGGACCAAAATAAATGATCAGACGCCACAAAAAATTTCAGTCCCATATGGGAATATAATTATGTCCAATAAAAACAATGTTGCCTATAGAAGGAGCACTTGTATATATGCCTTAATGGCCCCATCTAGGCAAACAAGTCCATCTGATCCATATTGCCCCATTTTCAATGCCTCAATACCCCTGCTTCAATTTGTGTAAGCTTGGCCACTTTCTATCTCCATCGTAGTTTAGCCCAATTTTTTTTCCCTCCCTTGGTACTTATAATATATTGAGTTTATCTTTTATAATTTTAAAACCTACTTTATAAATGAATGTGATAACTAGATCATTGATTGATAACATTATAATTAAAAATATGTTTTCCATTTTCCCCCAATCGGGGCGACAAAGTGGGAGGGCACGAGCATTAGGACAAACAAGAAGAAGGAGGTAAAGGATGACCAACCATTGTCCTCATGTTTGAACAGCAGGGTCTGGTAGCGTCTTGCATGAATGCAGGAGCATCGATGGAGAGAAGTGGCGTGATTATGAGGGGAGAGGTTAACAAGAACAGTGGCGGCAGACGGATGGGACATGGGGTAGGTGGGAAGGGATACATGAGGATGGCAAGAGCAGGAGGAAAGCATAGAACACGGAGAAGGGAAGATTGGAACAGGGCAACGCAAATGTTGGGGCATTTTCGGGAGTCTGAAAACGCAGAGATGGCTCGCCTAGGTAGAGGCAGGGGCCGAGGGGGTTGAGGGCGTCAAAGCTAGATAGTAAAAAATGAACCTGTTAACACCCAGGTTGTCCTCTTTGACTCCCAAGAGGATACGGCCGGGGTAACCACTAACCAACTTTGGGCTGCAACTTCTAGCCCAGCTGCAGTCAGAGAGGGCTCTCTCTATGTGGTATGGTCACTGCTTGCAGTGAAGGTTTTAGGCTAGGTAAGATATGTGTTTTTGGCTGTTGGAATGTTTGGTTGGGGAGGATGCTTTTGATATCTCTTAGGCTCTGTGTTCAGGAAAACTAGTCCATTGGGCAATGGGGTCTTTGAGTGCTGTTCCCTTGATATCTTGACTGAGATGCAGATGTGTTTGCAGGGCCTATAGGTATACTGTAAAACAACGTGTAAAGACTGAGTGTGAAACAATGAACAACTAATCAAAAAAAACATTTAAGAATTCTTTACTTGAGCTGACTGGTGTGAAAGAAACGAGGTGATATAGTATTAAAGGTGGCACTTAAGAATCAGTCTTTAAATACTATAGCTGAAGAAAACATAAAGAATGACTAAGATTGAGCACAGGGTATTTCAGATATTAAATCCTGCAACTATTCTTCTTCTTAGCCATTTAGTTATGAGCACATGAATAACAGTGAAAAACACAACGGAAAAGTGACAAACATACATGTAACAGAGGGAAAATAGAAAACTTATTGTTCCACGGGATACACCGGAATCCTGTAAACGCAAACCATACACCAGCAAGCCATCATGAAAGACAATATTTGGAGAAATCCCATCACCATTTGTATTAGCAGTCTGAACCTTTACACCATAAGAGTATCAGAAGAGATAATGAGGTCCTTCTTACATCCAGCGTCCAACCCCTCTAGACAAACGCGAGGGGGAATATATAGAAGTTCCCTATACAAAAATCCCTCAGGAATTAGGTCATCTGAGAGGAAAAAACCCTTACAATGGTACAGAGAAAGTAGGTGAAAATTTATTACAAGTGTACAAGTTTCTTTAAAGCAATTAACTCCTGACAAGATAACTTGTTGACCTTCGGACACTACGGGGTTAACTTGCGCAGTTTTTCATTAAATATGGTGCTGAAGTACTCTGTCATTTCTGATTTTCTGTATCTTTCTTGCTCCTGTTGCCTGTACCTGCTGATGTTGATGCTGATGCTGATGCTGTGTACCTGTGCTGAGTGGGCTCAGCGTCTTCATGCCTGTTGTGCTGACTTCAGCCACCTGTAGGCTCAAATGGAGATTATGCTGCAATAGTTTTCTTCTTTAGCTTTGATTCAAAATTAGCCTTACCAGTTCCTGCCACGTTTTTGGATGGGGAAGCTGGTGCTTCAAAATTGCCTCAATGGTCTCATCAGCCTCTGTGTACTTGTAAAAATCTGGAGGCTTGTC
>APFE031685458.1:0-33594 GCA_000404065.3 Pinus taeda | reverse complement strand
AGGGGGGGCTCCGCCCCCTCTAACCCCCTGGTTCACTACATAGGTTAGTCGTGGAAAGAATATAACACAACCCAACAATCTCCCACTTGTTGTTTTCTTTCCACAGGGGGCCACAGGAGAGCTTAGTCATTTTTCCAGCCCTGAAATGCCCATTGTTTCTCTACACCAAGAGAACTTCTCAGAGCTCACAAATTTGTCAATGCATCTGCAGTATTCTTCAAAGTGTCCACCTTTACCAGCAACACCTTTTTGTCTTCTATCATATCCCTCACAAAGTGATACTGAACATCAATGTGCTTTGTCTTTGAATGATAAGCAGGGTTCTTTGCCAAGAAAATTGCACTTTGGCTGCCACAGTCTATCCTTATAGCTCCCTGTACTAACCCCATACTTGAACACAATCTTTTGCAACCCAACTGCTTCCTTGCTTTGTTCAGTGGCTGCCATGTATTTTGCCTATGTAGTTGATAGTGCCACTACAGATTGTTTCTTACTCATCCAACTGACTGCACCTCCAAATAGGTTAAACACATACCCACTTGTAGATCTTCTCTGATCCAGATCTCCAGCCCAGTCTGCATCACAAAGCCACAGATATCCAACACTCTGTCCAATCCTGGTCTTCCTTGGTAGCACAAACCATAATCACTAGTGCCACGCAAATACCTGAAAACCCGCTTCACTGCTGTCCAGTGCTCCTTCCCTGGTTTTGACATAAACCTGCTCAAAACTCCCACTGCATGTGCAATGTCTGGTCTAGTACAGACCATGGCGTACATCAAGCTACCGACTGCACTTGCATATGGAACACGGGACATGTCCTCTTCCTTTCTTGTTCTTGGGAACCTGTTCAAGTACGATAACCTCACACCTACAAGAATAGGAACCTTCACCGGTTTACTATCCTGCATTTTAAACCTCTGCAGTATTGTCTCGACATACTTCCTCTGGTTTAACCAGAGCTTCCTCTTTGCCCGATCTCTTTAATTTCCATGCCCAAAATATAGTTTGCAGCACCGAGATCTTTCATGTCGAATTTGGAGGACAATTGGGTCTTCAAATCCTGGATAATTTCTTTGTCATTTCCAAACAGCAACATATCATCCACATACAAGACCAGATAAATAACACGGTCACCAATTAATTTAAAATACACACAATGATCTGCTTTGCTTCTGGTGAAGCCAAGGTCCCCATATAAAATGTATCAAAATCTTGTATACCACATCCATGGTGACTATTTTAACCCATACAGAGACTTCTTTAACTTGCATACTAGTTCTTTCTTAACCTTCACCGCAAAGCCTTCAAGTTGCTTCATGTAGATTCCTCTTCCAAATCCCCGTGAAGAAATGTTGTCTTCACATCCATCTGTTCTACCTCAAAATCAAAAGCAGCAGCAACAGATAAAAGTAATCTAATAGAAGTTACCTTGGCAACAGGAGAAAAAATATCACCAAAATCAATTCCCGACACCTGGGAATAACCTTTTGCTACCAACCGAGCTTTGTATTTCTCCACCTTCCCTTCTGCATTGTCTTCTTCTTGAACACCCATTTGCTGCCAATGGGTTTCCTTCCAGTCGGCAACTCCAGTAGATCCCAAGCCTCATTTTTGTGCAAAGATGCCATTTCATCAACCATGGCCTCTTTCCAGAGTTTTGCCATCCTCTGAATCCACTACTTCCTTCACAAGTTCTGGGATCATCACAGTAACAGACAAAGAAAAGTTGAACAGAAATGCAGGATGACTATACCTTTCTGGCTGCCTTCTTTCTCGAACTGATCTTCTCATAGCCGGAGTTTGTGGCTCTTCATCTTCTGATTCCTCCTCTGCTACAGAGTCTGATTCTTCCTCCCTTAGTTAAAACTCTATCTTCACAGGTTCCTTTGGTTGGACTTCATGTTTAATAACATCTTTCACCTCTCTGAACACCACATCTCGACTGTACACAATCTTCCTTGTTACTGGGTTCCAAAGCTTATAACCCTTTAAACCATCCTTATCCCCAATAAAGATGCACTTTTCAGATTTACTATCCAACTTGGTTCGTTTCTCCTTTGGAACATGTACATATGCATCACATCCAAATACCCTCAGATGTGGAAGAGAGGGTTTCTTACCAGTCCATACTTCTTGTGGAGTCTTATCCTCCAACGCTGATGAAGTGACCTGTTGACCAGGTAACATGCAGTATCCACCGCCTCTGCCCAGAATTCCTGTCCTAACCCGGCACCACTGAGCATGCTTCTTGCACTTTCCATCAACGTCTTGTTCATTCTTTCTGCGACTCCATTTTGCTGAGGTGTATATGGAGTAGTCTTCTGCCGTGCTATACCACACTTCTTACAAAATTCTTCAAGTTCCTTGCTACAGAATTCTCCACCATTATCTGTCCTCAGTACCTTTATCTTCTTCTCTGTCTGATTTTCCACCAGAGCCTTAAATTCTTTAAACCTGTCAAAGACTTCAGATTCTTCTTAAGGAAATATATCCATGTATTCCTTGAGAAGTCATCTATAAATGACACATAGTACACATACTTACCCAGTGATGGAACTTTCACAGGACCAAACACATCACTGTGCACAAGCTCTAATATTTGTTTCGTCCTCTTACCACCAGAGGGGAAACTCACCCGATTCTGCTTCCCATATACACAATTTTCACAGAAATCAAAATCCAGAGAGCTATTACTCATACCTTCTACCATACCTTTACCATGAAGTGTTTGAAGGCCCTTCTCTCCAATATGTCCAAGCCTTTGATGCCACATCATGGTCTTTTCTCTGGAGACCACTAGATTTTTTGCTCCATTTTCAGGAACGGTATAATTGTTGCACCTGTCAATAATAGTGCTACCTTGCAGCTTGTACAGAGTTCCAATCTGAACTCCCCGCGTCAATACCAGTGCTCCTCGAACCATCTTGCAGGTATCCTTCTCGAACACTGTCTTTACACCTGCATCATCCAACTTGCTTATAGAAATAAAATTTCTAGCCAATGCAGGAATATGCAGAACACCCGGAAGGGTTCTAACCCTTCCACGTTGCAACTTCAACTTTAGTTTCCACGACCAATGATTCTAGCCTTCCTATCATCTCCTAAGAAGACATCACCACCATCATATTTCTCATAGTCGCAGAACCACACTCTATGGGGATTGAAGTGAAAGGATGTGCCTGAGTCAATCAACCATTCCTCATGATCTACATGTGTACTTGAAGAAGCCAAGTACACATGCCCACCTTCATCTGAGGTGGTTTTCGCCTTTGTAGAAGAAGCATCATCAGATCCCTTTCCTTTATCAGGGGCTTTAGATTTACACTCCCTTCTGAAGTGCCCTTCCTTTCCGCATTTGCAGCACAACACCTTTGTAGGTTTTCCTGGAGATTTAGATCTCCCTCTAGATTTAGATCTCCCACTCGATGACTTATTTTTGTTTCTGTTCTAGGACCGTCCTCGTATAGACAAGGAATCACCATTCTGGTTGTCCATATTTTTCCGTCTCATCTCCTCCATCGGCAAGGCTGAGACTATTTCATCACAACTGCAAAGTAGTGCATTGCTACCTATTGCAATAAACCAGACATCCACGAGCTGGTAGAAAACACAACAAACTGATGCACTTATTTTTCATCTGAAATTTTAATATCAACAGTTATAACTGACTACATATTATTAAATGCATTCAGATGCTCTGTCACCGAGTCTCCATCTTTCATCCTCAGGTTATACAGTTTTTTCCGCAAGAACAGTTTATTCACCAGAGATTTAGATTGGTACAAAGTCCCTAACTTGTCCCATAAAGCCTTCGTCGTAGCTTCCCCTGATACATTCAACAATACTGAATCTGAGACACACAATTGTATTGTGCTCTTTGTCTTCTGATCCAACTTCTTCCATTCTTCATCGGTCACTCCCGTTGGTTTAGTACCCGAATCTACCGCGATCCGCTGATCTTTATCCACCAACAGATCCTCCATCTTGAGTTTCCACAACTCAGAACTCTGACCATTGAACTTCTCAATCTCTATCTTTCCACTGCTCGCCATCTTCTTTCACCACTAGAATCGATCTCGTAGATCACCCACTGAACAGGGTCTACCACAGGCCCGAGCGAAACCCCTCAGCAACAAAGGCGTCCCGTTGAAGCCAAAACAACTCTGATACCAAATGTAGGTTTTAACCCCGTATAGAAATTACTTGCATAAGAATTCTAAATCACGGGAAAAATAAAAGTGCGAGAGCATAACACATCAAACACATATACACAGAGATTTCCCACTAGATCTCAAAACCGAGACTACTAGCTTGATTTTGCATTATATTCCTTTCAATGTTACAATACATATTTATACATGCCGAAGCATCCAATACCATGGACCGGAAAACCATCACGTCCAAAACCATGGACCGAAAACCATAGGTAGGTTCACCCAACCTAATATAGGGTCCAAAAAAAAATTTCTCGGGGCACTGCCCCGCTGCCCTCAAACCCCCCGGACTGTGGGAGCTGCCGCCCCCCCTATGACCCCCTGCTACGCAATCGGTACAATGAAGGGGGGGCTCCGCCCCCCCTCTAACCCCCCGGTTCACTACGTAGGTTAGTCGTGGAAAGAATATAACACAACCCAATAGCAAAGACAAGATGACACCTCTCCTGCATTAGATAGAAAGAAACATGGGCAACCTATTCAATGATGCAATCAATGTTTTAACACAAAGATAAGATGATCATTATCTAGTGCTAAATACCATGACCTCGAGAATATAGCATATCAAACACAAGCTTAGAATAAGTTGAAAACAGACAGTGAGCAGTTAACAACAAAAGAAGCTTGTATTAGCTAAAAATGAAGACAAGACACTGCAAATGACAAAATATCTACAATCTCCACAAGTTGAACCTTACATCAAATGCCAACCCTGATTAGATATTACTTCTGGGTATTTATACGTTTACAATGCTATGGCATTTGGCCATTTAGGTATGGAGGGGTCATAATTGAGCACCAACTGCATTGAACTACCTGATGGATTCTGTGAATGTGTTTATTTGCTTCAATGAGTGAATCTGATCTATTCAAGTGTTGTGCTCTCCTTTTGGGTGGTTGGAGTGCTTGTATCTATGGAGTTCCATAAATGATAAATTCAGTTACAGACTCGTGCTTGTCCTTTTCTCCTTTAGGCCATGCTTTCTATTAAATATGGTGGTTGGGGGGTCTGATAGTGACTGATGATGACAGAGCTGGTCATCTCCTTCTTTAGGCAAATAGAATGGTTGAAGATGTGGAATGCATGGGCAGGCAGATGATGTGGGTGAACGGGAAGAATGGCCATCGGATCGCGGAAATGGAAGGCAGAGATGGCTTAGTAGAGGCTATCAACCTAGGTGAGAGTGGGATGAGTTGGGGCCATTGGATCTTCAGTAGACAGATCGGACAGTCATCGGGATGTGAAGCTGCATGGGTGTTTAACAAGCGCGAGCAATTGGGTTAGGTGGTAAAGGTATTCATCGCACCACTTTTGGGCACTAAGCGGTAAATGCCCAGGGTCACATGATTCCATTCAGCGATCGACACGTAGCAGTGGACGAGAGAGAAAAATCGCTCTAATCATGCACTAACGTTTGATTAACTTGCCGGCACGATGAGAGCAAAGACCATAAGATCTTGACAGAGATGATCTGACAGTGGGGAGTTGTAGGGCGAGTCACCTTTATCGAGCATGATGGAAGTTGCTGGATTGGTGGGGGGGTCGATCAATAGTGGGATTTTGTGAGGGGTTTATGAGGACGCAAGGTCATATGGGTGAGGTTTTATGGCAGGTTTGGGCTTTTGTGCTTAGAACTAGGGCTAAAAGGGAGTTTGTCAGATTTTAGAGGGTTTAGTTAGGGAATGGAAAGGGTTTAGAGATGAGAGGAAAAAAGGAAAAAATGACTGATGTGAGCTTCCCTTTGAGCATAACCATTCAGGCCATGATCCGTTTTGACCTTTGAAAATCAGCATTGCACAACAGAGCTAACAAGACTCATGATGAAAACAAACGAAATGTGAATTGTGATTTTAGTGACTCCAAATTTGGGTTGAGTAGTAACCATATTCCAAAGATCAATATGGGGAAGTTTGATGGCAAGGACTTGGTAACATGGATACTTCAAATGCTCTGGCTTGCTTCAACTTACATATGCCTACCCTAGACCTTGACCTCATATATAGCTTCACCTCGACTCTAGACGTTCAGTTTTGTGAAAGCCAGAACCCATACCGATTTAGTTTGTTATGTGCACAGATACAGATCGGATTCTTAGATGACAGATACTGGCCAAGATCGGCTAGATAGGGAAGGGATGGAAGTGAAGTTCCCAGAGGGGCTTGCGCTTCCTAGTGCAAGGAAGAACTAGTTTTGAGGTGGTGCTTAGCTGCTTTTTTTGTGTGTATATGCACATATATAATGCAATCATAGCCTTCATGCAGTGAGTGGCTTAACAATGAGTCTTCAGTGATTATTTTATTTACATGATGTGCAACACACATAAAATATACACATTTCATATTTATATTTAGAATCTAATCAGTGTGTGTGGGTTTCATGGCTTTTTTCTCACAAATCACTTGTCACTTGGACAATTTTTATGGAGGAATTGTAAGCACATTATGAGGCTAGGAAGAGAAACACCTTCTTTGGATAATTGATAAATCTAAAAAAAAAAGTTTCAGTTAGGGAGCACATTCAGGACTTCTAAAGATTGAATGTTAAGGTAATTGATATGCCAGAGGTGCATCTATTTGATGTATTTATTGGGATCTTAAAGGATAACATTGAACACGAGGTTCACCTTTTACGAACCTAAGTCATTGGAGTATGAATTCAATGTGGTAAGACAAGTTAAAAGAGAAAGTATGGCAACAAGGAGGTCTACCACTCACAACTATAAAGATGGAAGTGATTTTTATCCTAGCCTCCCAAAACCTATAAGGATGTCTTTATCACTCTGTAATTTAATAAGGCTGCGAAATAATTACAAAGGTAACCACAAAACCACTTTAGACATTGGGATGTAGCCCTGCCAGCTTCATAGAATGATCTATCTGTCAGATTTAGATTTGTTTCGTTTCGGATATTAGGCTAGTTATCATGCACAATTCAGGGTTATTCAAAAGGTTTGGTCATAACAATAGGAGAAAGTCCCTTTGGGCAATGGATTCAAAGAAAGTAGGGTCATCAATTTTCTAGAAATATCAAACTTAAGTGAAGCAGGGCAAGGTAGGCATACTAGTTTATCCTTGTAGTTTATGAGATGGAGAATGAAAAAATGATTAAGCATCCATTAAGTAGAAAGAAATTAAGAATTCTATTGCTTAACCTCAGTAGAAAACATTCAAATTATTCAAAGCCACAATCAGAGTGTACATAAAAAATTATGTTCTTCAACTTTCTATTGAATAATTTAGATTAGAAAACACATATGAAAAATAAACAAATTGATTATAGTAAGAAGCACTTCACCACATAGATATGACACAGGAATCCTAAAACAAATTACTTCTATTAATCCAAATGACCACTAAATCTTAGTGACCAACTTTACAATAATGGTAGTCTTTCTTAGTACAAGCCCCAACATCTATTACTTCAATTAATGAAGTATTTATACAATTTCTTTACAAAATATCTTGATATAAATATCAAGATTCATTACAAATATATGAAAAATGTATTACAAAAATAGGACTAAACTATAGGACATTCAAAACTAACGAATCTAATTGGAATTATCTTTGAGGATTTTTGGTGATAAGGGACAATGAATCAAATTTGATAAAAACTCTTATTTGATGAGGTGGCATCCAAGTCAGTAACTATCCATGAGCCTTTTCCTCTCAAAATTATAAAAAATAAGGTCCAGTGATCCGTTTGTATATCCCAAACCATAATAGTTGTTAGAAACCTGAGAGAGGTTTCTGTAAATTATGATGGTAGAAACCAATACCTCTTTAGTTTTTGGAAAATTCATTTCCATTTGCTTAGAAACCACATTTGAAAACACTAGATAAAAAATAGGAAAATGCGAGAAAATATGTCTTCAAAGCTTCATCCTAATCTCCCAAACCATAACATATGCTAGAAGTATAATACGCGCTTTTGTACATGCGGATGTTTTCAACAAAAACCTCTTTCATTTTTTGAAATTATTTTCTTAGTTGTTTGTGAACCGTGTTTGAAATTGTTGTGCTTTATAGGAAAAAAAAACATAGTTTTAACTGACCATGAAACAAACATATGATGTGGAGGCAGGAGGTGGGAGATAATGTGGAGGAACATGGTTGGCCAAAAATTTTTATGTGTTAGTGTGGAAGGAAGGTGCAGGAGTAGAGATGTGGGAAATGATATGACGGGGGTAAATAGACATTTGTGAGAGATGGGCAGTTTTTGGAGGGGGGTAGGAGTGGTAAATGGTTTTTGGCAGGGGTACGGGGTGGGGTGTGTGGTGCAAAAAACATGAGGGGAGGCCATGTCACATAAGATATAGAAATAGAAACAACTTTTTGGAGCCCCCTCTGTGGATAATTGTCATAAGGGTTGGGGGTGTCTGAATTTGATCACTCATTGTTGATCCCGACGAGTTGAATCATGGTTGTTTCTTCTTGCACACCACTTATTACAATATTTAAAATTAAATTAATCATAAGAAGTATCAATAAGCATGATCATAATCACATAGACTAGCATGCCTTTTTATTTATTTCCTAAGTTAGTAAATCACGATTAAAGAATGTGATTACGCCTAATTATTTTCATGGAAATAATTTCATAAATGAATCATTATTTACATCTCTAAAAACCCAATAATTAGGTGAAACAATAACTCATCCTATAAAATTTATAGGAACCTAATTGTGGCTCCAATCGGGATGTCATCCTCCTTATGATGTGCCATGAACTCTATAACTACTAGCCTGATCCATTGGTCTAATGCCAAATCTATAACTTGTTCTACCATAAAATCTTTGTGAATGAAAAACTCTCAAACTAAAATCTAAACCATTCAAACTGAAATCGGAAATACACACTAAACTAAGACCTATACTTCTATCTGAAATTGAAACAGACCATAACTCTTGAAAAAAATGCTCAGAGTACTAAGCTTATTTGCACACCACTACCTATCCTACACTGATGAAAATCATGCTTGATCAAATAATACAAAAATTTCAATGAAGCCAGTCAAGTAGCTACTAGAATAAGTGGACTTATTTACTTCTTGTTAGCAAAATAAAAGAAATACCTTGACTATTGGTCCACAAAATTAAAGTTTTAATGTGTAATGGAAACTACTGATGGATCTAGTACTTATAGTGTAAAAATGGTTGAACACTTAAGCCGAAAATAACCTCCATGTAGTTGGCACAAGAACAATAAAGTCATGCTTAATTGACTTGCTTTTTAATCCTTCCATGACTAGTTGAGCATGAATGATTTTTCTCGTTGTATCCTCAAGGTTAAACCCCAATTCCAACTCAGTAGTTTTAGTCCTGTTCTTGAAAACGAAAACTTTCATCAATCCACAAATCAAAAGGAAATACAATCTCCTCTTGTTTTGGAGAAGGAATATTTTCTAAGAAGAGATTAGAATCTTGGAAACTATATGGCTGAATCTGAAAATCCAAACTTTTAATACGCTTCTCAAATATTTCAGCAATTAACTCAAGAAAACAAATTTTACCTTCAGGAGAAAATTTGATCATTTTCAAACAATGAAACATGACCATTGAAAAGAATTCGTCAATTTGAAAATCTTCTAACGTATCCCTGAGTTCTTTTAAAAATTCACCATATATAGGGTTTTCCACATACCCTGTCATGTTGCTTAGCAAGAATTATGATCAATATGCAGTGGAGTCACCATGAGCTTTCTGCAAATATGGATTCTTTAATAGTGGAGTCACCCTAAAGACTTTGAATCTCTCGATACTTGAAACATGGAGTCACTAGGTGAAAGCATGTAGCTTTCTTGTGTATGACCGTTGTCCACCATCAGTAGTCAGATATGAAGCTTGATACTATTTCTTGAGGAACATGAAATGTTTTACCCGAGTATGGTCACCACAATGTTATCACTCTATAATTTAATAAGGTTGTGAAATAATTACAAAGGTAACGACAAAACCAAATTGGGAGTTGGGATCTAACCCTTCCAGCTTCAGAGAGGGATCTCTCTTTCAGATTTAGATTTGTTTGGTTTCATATATTAGGATAGTTATCGTGCATAGTCTAGGGTTGTTTAAAAGGTTTGGTTGGAACAAAAAGTGAAAATCCATTTCAAAAATGGAGTCAAAGAGGCCTAGGGTGATTGATTTGCCAAAATATCAAGCTTAAGTGAAATAGATCAAGGTAGGCATACTATTGGATCCTTTTAGTTTATGAGATGGAGAAGGAACAAATGATTAAGTGTCCATTAAGTACAGACCAATTAAGATTCTATTGCTTAAATTCAGTAGAAAACATTGAAGTTATTCAAATCCAAAATCAGATTGTACATAAAAATAAATTATGCTCTTCAACTTTGTATTGAATAATTCATATTAGAAAATAGATATGAAAAATAGATAAAACTAAATAGAGTAAGAAGCACTTCACCCCATAGATATGATAGGAATCCTGAAATAAATTACTTCTATTAATGCAAATGAACACTAAATCTCATTAATCAACTTTACAATAATGGTATTCTTTCTCAGTACAAGCCCCAACATCTATTACCTCAATTGATGAAATAATTATACAAATTCTTCACAAGGTATCTTGATAGAAAATATCAAGATTCATTACAAATATCTAAAAATTCTAAACTATAGGGAGTTCAAAACTAATTAACCTACTTGGAACTATCTTTGATGATTTCAGGTGATAAAGAACAACAATTCAAATTTGATAGAAACTCTTAGCTGATGAGGTGGTATCCAAGTCACTAACTATCCATGACATTTTCCTCTCGAAATTTTGAAAAATAGGGTCTTGTGATCCCTTTGTGTATCCCAAACCATAATAGATGTTAGAAAATAGAGAGAGGTTTTTGTAAATGATGATGTTAGCAACAAAAAAAATTCATTTTTTGAAAATTAATTTCCACTTGCTCAGAAACCACATTTGGAAACACTGACTCAAAATAAGAGAATTTGGGAAAATATATTTGCAAAGCTTCATCTGAATCTGGTAAACCATAATACTTTTTAGAAAATTGAGATATGTTTTTTACATTAGGATGTTATCCACAAAAACCTCTTTCATTTTTTGAAAATTCATTCTTAGATGTTTGTAAACCATGTTTGAAATTACTATTCTATATAGGAAAAATACATAGTTTTATTTGACCATGAAACAAACATATGGGATGGAGATAGGAGGCAACATGGAGGTGGGCTATAATGTGTAGGCACATGGTTGACAGAAATAATTGACATGTTACTATGGAAGGAAGTCATGGGAGTAGAGACATGGTGGGGAAATGAGATGACGAGGGTAAATAGATTTTCGCAGGAGATGGGCAGATTCTAGAAGGGGGTAGGAGTGGCAAATTGTTTTAAGCATGGGGGAGGAGGGCACGAAACACATGATGGGTGTCCACGTTGGATAATAGAGAAAAGGGGAAACAGATTTTCGAACCCCCATGTGGTTAACTTTCGAAAGGGTTGGGAGCCTCTGAATTTGATCATGCGTCATTGATCCTAGCAGCTTGAATCATGGTCGTTTCTTCCTGCACACCAGTTATTACAATATTTACAATTCAATTAATCATAAGCATGATCAATTTCCTTTAGGTGCACATAGACTAGCATGCCTTTAAAATTATTTCCTAAGTCAGTAAATCACAATTAAAGAATGTGATTACTGTTAATTTTTTCATCGAAATAATTTTAGAAATAAATCATTGTTTACATCTCTCAAAACCAAATAATTAGGTAAAACAATAAATCATCCTATAAAGTTTATATGACCCTAATATATGGCACCACAAAATTTGGAGGAAAAAAGAGAGAAAGGGATTTATTGTAGTTGTGATAATAAATACACTAAATGTCATAAGTGTGCTAAGAAGAAATTATTTTACATAGATTGTGAAGAGGAGGAAGCAAAGGAACAAGAAATATCACTAGAATAATATATGCACTAGGAACCAACTCCAAGGATAAAGAAGAAATGAATATAAACATATCATAGAACACATTGGCAGGAATTACCACTCATCAAAATCTCAAGACAAAAGGATATATCAATAAAAAAAAGGTAATCGTATTGATTGATTTGGGTAGTACCCATTATTGTATTCATTGTATGATAACCAGTTGTTTGAATTTCTTTCTATATCCAAAATTTGAGTATCGAGTGATGGTTACAAATGGATGAACTATTAACTGCTCAAGGAAGTGTTATAATATCAATCTATCCATGGGGGAATATGTATTGAGTATTCCAATTATTTTCATTTTAATGCATGGTGTTGATGGTCATTAGGAGTCTAATGGTTACAATATTTTGGGATGATAGATTTAAATTTTGAAGAACTTTTCTTGAAATTTTTCTAGGAATGAAAGGAAATTGAATAGAAGGGTATCACAGGGAAACCTAAGAAGCTAATAATATCTAATGGAATTGCAAATCTTTTGAAAAGGAATAGTGAGGGGTAATTACACAATTATGGTCACTAGATGTTCAAACATATAATTCATCCATTTCTATAGATCTCTAAAGAGTCCTTGATAAGAATTCCAAGGTATTTGAGACTCCTAAAGGTCACCCACATATTGATGATCATGATCATGCAATTCAATTGATTCTAGGAAGTTTTCCTGAAAACATTAGACCTTACAGATATCCCTATGCCCAAAATAGTGAAACTGAATGTATGGTTGAAAAAATGTTAGAGGAAGGTATAATTTTACATAGCCAAAGTTCTATCTCCTCTCAATTAGTATTAGTGCATAAGAAGCATGGATCATGACATATGTGTCTAGATTATAGAGAGCTCAACAAGCTCAATATGAAAGATAAATTTCCCATTCCAACCAATGATGAATTTTTGGATGAATTGCATGGATAAATATACTTTACCAATATGGATCTTCGTTCAATATAACATCAAATTAGAATGAAGACAAAAGACTTTCCAAAAACAACATTTAAAGCTCGCGAAGGTCATTATGCATTTTTCTTCGTGCCTCTTGGACTTACTAAAGCACGTTCAACATTTCAAGGTTTCATGAATTCCATTTTTCAAACCCTTTCTTACATAATTTGTGTTAGTACTTTCAATAATATATCAATCTACAACAAGTCTTGGAAATATTATGCTCAACCTGTTGACCGAGTGCCCAAACTATCGAAGGAGAAACAATTATATCAAAAACCCTCCAAATGTTTCTTTAGGGTAAAGGAAGTGGAATAATTGGGTCATATTTTATCTCATGAGGGTGTTCATGTAGACCTTAAAAAAATTAAAGCCATCAAAGAATGAAAAATCCCACTAATGTTAAGGAATATTCGAGGATTTCACGGGTTGACAGGGTATTATTGCATGTTTCTTAGGAGTTATGGGAAAAAGAAGCACCTATAACAACATTACTATATAAATATGCATTTATTTGGAATCCAGAAGCAACCAAGCCCTTTGAGCATATTAAAGAGGAAATGTTCTGAACTCCAACGTTAGCTACACCAGACTTCATAAAAACCTCTATTTTTGTATGTGATACCTTGAGAAATGGTATTGGTGTTGTTTTATTTCAAGAAGGAAGACCCATTTATTTTAAAAGTCATCCAATCAAGGGAAAATATTTACAAAAACCAATTTATGAGAACGAAATGTTGGCAATACCACATGCCCTCAATCAATGGTGCCCTTACCTAATGGGAAGATATATCAAGGTAATAACATGTCATGATAGTCTTAAATAATTCTTGGAACAAATATTATCTTTAGAAGACTAGAAAAAATGAGTAGAAAATATGTTGGGTTATGAATTTGAAAGCATCTACAAAAAAGAGAAGAAAGATATTGTTGTAGAGGCCTCTGAAGAAGAGAATTTGAGGATGTGGGGGCATTGATATGTGTGATTTCTATTATCCAATATGATTGGATAACTAAATCAAGAGATGAATCAAAGAATGATGAAAAGTTGTGGAAACTCATTCAAACTTTCTAAAAATATCTGAGTTCTTCTAATAAATTTATTTTGAAAACTAATTTGTTGTGGTATAAAGTTCATTTATATCTATGTAAGATATCACAATTCGAACAAAAGTCTCTTCTAGAATTGCACACCTGTCCTATAGGAGGGCAGTTAGGATATTTAAAAACTTGCATCAAGAAGGATTTTTTTTGGATGGAATTAAATATAATATTTAGAATTTTGTGGTAGAATGTATGGTTTTCCAATAAAATAAAGTTTAGACAATTAAACCTCAGTGTCTTATACAACCATTAGCTATTCCAAGTCACCATTGGGAGGAGATCTCAATGGATTTCATAATAGGTTTAGTCAAGTATGAATGAAATAGTGTCATCATGGTTGTAGTCGAGAGGATTACCAACTATGCAAACTTTTGTGCACTATCTCATCCTTTTGAAGCTAGCATAGTCAGTATTGCATTTGTGGAAATAATTCAAAATCTACATGTAAACCCAAAGATTATTTTCAGTGACAAAATCCCATTTTCACTAGAAATTTTTGCACAATATTATTTTATTTTATTGGTACTCAATTAGCTCATAGCTCATATTATCATCTTCAATCTAAAGGGGAAACTGAGTTAGTGAACAAATGTTTGGAATGATATCTTCATTGCTTTGTATATGGTAAACAAACATAATGGGATAAGTGGTTACCTCCGACAAAATTGTGGTGTAACGTTTCCTTCCATACCAAATAAAAAATGACCCCATTTATGGTTCTTTATGAATATCATCCACCATCCATCACATCACCTTTAAGAGAAAATTATAAGGTTCAAGCAGTGGAAGATGAAATTGAACATCAACAAGAAGTTCTCTAGTTATTAAAGGATAACCTGAGTATAACACAAAATCTAATGAAACAATAGACAAAGCAACATCAAAGTGAAATAAGTTTTGATGTAGGTGATTGGGTATTTTTTTTATTGCAACCATACAAAGAAATGTCCCTCAAGTAAGGTAAGAAGGATAATAAATTATCACCCAAGTACTATGGTCCTTACAATGTATTGCAAAACATTAGTACTATGGCATACAAATTAGAGTTACCTCCATATTTTTTAGTACACCCAATTTTCCATGTTTCATTGTTAGAGAAGGTTATAGGTGACAATCTCTTAGTTAAAAGTATATTTTTAGGACATTGAGAGGAAGGAAAAAGTGTATTGGATCTTAAAGCAACCATAGAAACAATAACTTTGGCAGTTGAGAAATCCATAAGTTTCATGTATCTCACTAAGTGGAAGAACTTACCTATTGAATATTCCACATGGGAAGATGAGTATTTTATACATAATTGCCGAGAAATACTCAAGAATTGAGGAAAACACTATTTTGAAGGAGAGGGGCATGTTAGGTCCCTATAATAATAGCCCCCATATTGTTATTATTTTCCATATAGAAACCCACTATTGTTATTATTGTGACTTTGTATTATTATTTTTATGTAGGCCCTGATTATATTCTGGCCCCTTATACTCATATGTATACTAAGGAGGTCTTGTCATTTGAAACATCAAAGAATTGTTTAATTATGTGATATAAAAGGAGGATCCCCCTCAAAGTAATTTATTATATATTTGTTGGTCTATATTTTTTGATGTTTTGTGCTATTTTTATCTAGATATATAACAAGTTATCTATATATTCATGTTATTCTAGGATACTTTCAATGGATTTGCTAAGATATCTTTCTTCAAAATCATAATCTTGAATCATGGAGTCACTAGAAAGCTCATTCTCCCAAATATTCGATTATTTTTGGTCTTCAAGTAACCATCATAACATATATATAATTGAATTTCCATAAAATTGATTGCATAATCTTATTTGACAAGGTTTTTAAGAAGAAATTCAATCTTCAACTATGGACAAAAATATAGAAAATATCTTTCAAAATTGAATTAAACAACAAAGCTTCTAGATTCTCATTAATCTCTTATTCTTAAAATAAAGTATCAAATTTCTTGAAAATAAATTTCATCCATAGTATCATCACCAAAAATGTTCATCTCTTTTCCTATGAAGGGCAAGAGTTAGCCTAGTATTGGAATCTCAAAGAATTTATCAAGATACACTCTGCATTTTTAGATATGTGCTACTAATCTCTTGATATGTCGAAGATTCTCATGATGGTTTAAGGTGAATGAAATGGTTGAGTGCTTAAGCAAAAAACCCAAAATAATCCTCCAAAAAATCTCACATACAACAAATTCAATGATTAAACGCACCGAATGAATATGAGATAAACATTTTAAGTATTGGGGCACGTCTTCAATAATTATGTCTCCTTCCTCTTTAAATTAATTTTAATCTAAAAACAACTATGAATTTGAACGATAAAATAAAATAAAGAATGGATAAGCTTCCAAAGAACTTTATAGGATTTTGTCCATTAGAATCAAATGAGTTCATGAAGCGTCAACTACATAAGAATCCATTGATACATCACCATACAATCTCATTACCTTATTGCAGCGACTACAGACACCCTCTAAAAATTTGCCTTAGCTTTGTTTTGCAACCTCCCTACCAACCTTCCACCACACCTTGTCTTGCTTTGTCAAGTACACAAGCTTCAGTGTTTTTCTTGCACAAAGGTAGCTTGTTGATCACAACTTGATACATTACCCTCACAGGTTGTTGATCCGGACTTGGTGCAACTGTAGGTTGAGAATCTCCCGCAATAAATTGTGCATTTCTAGAGGGAAACCAACCTTCCCTCCAAAAATTGTACAATCCTATCTGGTAGCCTACTGGGCTCTAGAATTGCACAATTTTACCAACCAACCCTTAAAATGAAAATTGCACAATTTTCCCTAGCAGGGTTTCTTAGCCCAGAATTTGCGCAAATTTGGGCATTAGTCTACTACTCTACCCAGAAATTGTGCAAATCTCCTAGGCAGCTAGCCCAACTCCTAGCCAGAAATGCACATTTCCTTCCAGTAGTTAAGAAGATTCATGCATGAGTAGTTGGGTTGACCAGTTCCACCCGGGACCAAGGAAACTTGACTTGCATGCATGGATTTATTTTTCCTAGAATAGAGAAAGGAAACAAGCAAAAGACATCCCGTGATTTAGGGAGCCATTTTTAACATCTAGAGGTTACATTCCAAGTTCGTTTAGGAACTTTCCTCCAAGTGCTGCTTTTTCCTAGATTTGTGGCATGTACATCATGAGCTCAAAACTTATTTGTTCGACGCATTAGATCTCATTCTTTCACATCGATATTGGAGCTCTGACATCCCATAGGACACCCAAGACTCTTCGACACATCTAGCTCAGCTATTCATCAGTAAGTGGCCACAACTTGCCTTTTTTAGCATTTCTGTCACTTTTTATGTTTTCACTTGTGTGAGTGTTTTTTGCTTGATTTCTTCAAATGCTTGTTGTCGTTTACATGTATACTATCTCTTCCTAGCATTGTCTCCACTTTCACTGTTATCTCACTGCTATCACATGCATGAAACTGTTTTTCATGAATGGTTGTCGACTCAGCGACTCACTTCACCCACATGCATGTTGATCTGTTTACTGAATATTTCGTTCATTTTTGCATGCACTGTCAATCAGTTCTGCTTTCACTTAGTGTCACCATGCATTCACTTTCATAGTTTCTTTCAGTTTCCCGTCAACGAATCTTGCCAACCTTGACCCGAACTATGCCTTCACTGATTCAACATTGCGCAATCTGGGGAAGGAAGGATTTGCCTTCCTCTTCAGAAATGGACATTTCTGCCTAGGCACTGTCCTCCAGGACTATTTTTGCACATTTTTTAGGGACATTGACAGTTGGCCCAAAAAATTGCACAATATAGTCCCTAAGCCTATAGTCACTCCCAGCTGGAATTTCACATTGCGCAATACTAACAGCCTATAGCTAGTATTCATTGCGCATTGCATAGATCCACCAGCCAGTCTCGCCTCCCAGACAAACCAGGCTACCTTTTGCGCAGTTCTGGCAGCCAGTCAGCCAGCCTTCCAAAAGAAATTGCAAAATCTTGCCTATCAGTTCCCTAGGTATGTGCTATGGCATTCCTCAAATTTTCTTTTGTTTTCGCTGACAGATTTCTTGCCATGCATGTTTCTTTGTCTTTAGATCTTTTAGTTTTTCATCTGCCTCTTAGCAGTACAGGATCAATGGCCTCCAAGAGAGTAGGATCACAAGACACTAACGAAATCTAGTTGCAGTAGCAGTTGAGCGAGTGTCCTCTAGTCTACCGATCTATGAAGATACCGAATTGTTTCTAGACAAGGACATCAAAGTGAATTGGAAATAGGTTAATGAATCATTCCCATGTACTTTTGAGGAAGACCTCGAAGATCGTTAGGTGTTTATGAACATTCAAAATTATGTCTTGTACCAGATTACATGCAGATACCCCATGTTCCCATGCACGAACATGATACAGTGGATCGTCTCTCACACTGATCCTAAGACGATGACCTTGAGCAGCGTGAGTGGGATGAAGCTTGTAACCTTCTGGGCACGAGATTATGATGAGATGTATTAGATGTCAGAGCCACCGACTATCATGAAGACTTCCTTCATCTTAATTGACAGCAGTGCTAACTCCAGAGATATTCTGAAGAACTGGGTAAAGGAGCTGACTCGATTTAGGTTGACACCCAACCAGATCTATAAGAGAAAGATACTATGGAAAGTTTATCAATCCTTGGTTATATTTTCATGTCAACTGTATGGCCAAGAAAGCACGGAAACCTTCCCAATGACTTGGGTGATCGCGCTAGAGCAATTGGCCAAAGAAGGAAAACCATGTAATTCATCGACATGTTGGCTCATCAGCTAAAGGAACAAGTAACAAAGGCTCAATAGTCACCCGGAGGTATGCATGTAGATATTTACATGTTTGCCTACATCTTAGATGTAATATGTGCCCGACAAGATTTCTCAGGCTTGGAGTGGGCATGGTCACCATTAGAGACTGCTATGAACACATATTTCAAGTTGTTGTCTGAATGCGTCTTCAAAGGAGTAATCACATGACTATCCGATCATTTTTTCACCCTAGTTTACAAGATGATATTTGAGCAAAATCCACCCTACATGTCAGAGGAAGCAACGGAGGAACTTTTAGACATTGCTGATTGGTATACCTCATCGTCTGAAACCTTAATCTGAATGTTCAATGTGGAGAAGCCTAAACATCTTCTACTTAAGGTTTCCTTGGACATATTGGTCATGTAGGAAGTAGCTTATCACATCTCGGTAGGATTGACAACTAGACCACACCGGAAGAAGAAGGCACCTTGGCCCACTCTTCTGTTGTGGATTGGGTTATATGAGATCTAGATTCTCAAGCAAGCAGATGTTGAAGTGGAATAGATGAAGAAGTACCCATTTAAACTCCAAAGTTACAATCTGTATGACCCACATTGTATTGTGAAGGATCACTGCATGAAAGTTTAATTCAACTGGATCCATGGGGAGTTTCATTGGGCTGAGGAGGACCCAATGATATATTTCTACCGTTTCTCTATGCCCAATGAATAGGTTCGCTTCAATATGGAGTGGTTAGCAAAGAAACATGAAGTAGCGTCATGGAGAGCACTAACACCAACAACAACAGTATTAGCAGGGGTAATCATACTTGTGTGGGACAAGGGAAAGGGGAAGATTTTTTATCACATGGAGGAGGAGCAAAAATGCAAGTTCCAAGTTGATCCATTAGTAGCGAAAGAAGTTATGGCTATAAAGGCAAAGTGTCACCAATGGGACATTTGAATCGTGCAGAGGTAGAGGGATAAGAGAAGGATGGAAGAAGTAATTAAGGAGTTGCATGAGTTGAAGGAGCAACTCCGAAAGGAACAATAGATATGAAAAAGGGAGAGGGAAGTGCAATAAAAACAAACACAATATAGGCACAACATGTGGAAATAGATGAAACAATGCCCATACATGTAGTTGATTCATCAAAATAGCTAACATCAGGAAAATAGGGTGAACCATCACAGGAGCAAGACTTCGCTCATGAGATAGAACAAGAACTTCAATAGTTGGATGCTGACATGGAGTAGCAGGAGTTGGAACAGGACATTGACCTCATGCCTCATCACCAAGAGGTCGAATTACCCTCTTCACTACATCTAGATGATGAGTCTCTAGTGACCAAGGAGGCACTAAGATCCTTGGTGATGAGCTGGAAGGAGAGATGCACAATATCTCATTTGACAAATCTCAACCTTTAGTTGTGTAGTCTCCCTAAGTGTCAACTCTAGAGGATCATACATCTCCTACACAAGTAGAGGAACAAGTGATCCTGATTGATGTGCCCAAACATCTAGTAGCCTTGGCTGATGCAACCAGAGTGTATGTTGAAGCCACTAGCTCAAGTATTTTCTTTTTGGTAGCCGTAAATGAGCGAATGGTGAAGGAACTATAGCCGGCCAAGTAAGGAGGAGACTTTGTGAGAACGTCCACTGGAGTTGAACTGAAGAAGGCAATGCTAGATGAAGCATTGTCCCTTGACACAGTTATGTGAGCATTGCACTCCAATTTTAGTACTGTGCATAAGGGATTAATCCATCTCAATGAAAGTCAGCAGTGATGTGCTAGAAGAGCATGTATCTTGACGAAATTTCATCCTCTTGTTGATGAAATGCAAACATGGACGATGAAATAAAAGGTAGCCCCACTACACTTTCCCAAGGTAATGAGGGCCAATGCAGTCGAGCTGAAGGCACATATCCGGAGTTAGATTCAAAACTATGAAGGGCTCCCATAGCTCATCACTAGTATACATGCTTCCCGTGCATGAGTATTCAACAGTATGGATGTTTTGGAGGGCACACATGCGATCCCATCTGTTGGGACTCTCACCTAGGAGAAGACAAAGAAACAGGTCTGACTAGATCTTGACTTGTACTTCAGCAAGTTGATGCGCATTGCCACCAACCCATATTTGCCCATTAATGTAGACATCATGCTCAAGTATGTTGCTAGTCCAACCACATTGAAGGCAATGATATGCATTCTTTCTGATGAGTTGGATAGAGGAGATGGAACAGTGTACCCAAATTCTATGGCAGTAAGAGTCAGGCTTTAAACATATGTCATTGTGGAGCACACGGTTACCATTAAGGACTACCAATCTTTGCATCAATATGTTACTGTCGATCAACATGAGGATGTTGAGGAGTTGAACTTCCATGGTTGTCTAAGTCAGAGTGATGTCTAACATGGCTTGCTCAAGCCATTTTGTTTTAGATGGGTACAACTGCATTGTAATGCAAAGTCATGTCAAGTGTAAGTCAAGTTGTGATAGTTGGATGTATCAGTCATAGAGTAGCTGAAGACTCATGAGGGTAGTTGAACTGTCATAAAGGGAAATGTCAAGGGTCACCCATCCATTTGCTATAAAATGTCCATCATAACTCATCGTAATGGATTTTTGTCTACCAAGCTTCTAATATGACTATCTTGGAGAGAGCTTGGATAATATTGTAACAAACCTTGGATTCTCCACTACATAGATCTAGTACATCTCTTTGTAGGAGCAAGCAGATGTGGCTATAATATTCCACTATTGGAACTAGTTGTTGGGCATGGGTGTATTGTATGACTCGAACTTACACTTCTTTATATAATACGAGCCAACACATTTCATGCATATGTTTTATTATATTCTATGCTATCTGGTTTACTCTAAATGATATATGTATTGGTTTTCCTGCACATGCATGTATAGATTATTTTGTATAAGCATGTATGAATCTTTCTGAAATGTGTTGTTGTTTTAACAATCACTTTGGATTCCTCTCTAACTTGCCTTCCATGTGGCAATGTATCCTTGCTTGTGTGTTCCCTTCCAAGCCAAGTACTGTTACTAGTTGCCAAGCAGTGCAATCACCTCAAACCCCATGTATTTGAACCTCTCATGCACCTTCCTTGACTCACTACAACTATCACACCCTTGCTACCAATAGAGTTATCTTACTTTCCTCTGTGTGAAATCACTATCAAGGAATTACCATATGACCCATTTTTGCGACTCCTATACCAAATGGTGTGAGGTATAATAGGGACTTCTTACTAGGTAGATCCCATGACATATTGGAGGGTCCAGCACTGTCAACATTTTTGGTGCTAGGAGGGCTAGATGACAAGCTATGTCCTCTCATCCTTTTTTGAACCTTTTCATATCTTTCATGGATTCTTGCACTCTTCTCCCTCCATGATGTCTTTCGAATCATGAATATGTCACCATCAGGAGGGAGTTTTTTTATCACTTGTCCACTTACATGTATGATGGTGAAGGTGAAGTGGCATGGCCTGAGTACTTACATTGCTTTGTTTCCATGCTCCATGAGGAAGACGGGTATTCTGATGAGCAGGTCAGCTTGATGCTTGCATACACACTTCGTGATCCACTTCGATGGGTGTTCAGCCTACTAGCTGATAGCATGCACTCACTTGACCACTTCTCTGATCTCATTGAAGACACTTTCTATCACTTTGATCCAGACCATCTTGACCAAAACCTACTACAACAATGGAAGACGCCACATGAATTGATTATGGATTTTTGGTAATGCTTCCATGACTTGCAGTTTCAAGCTCCGAGGAGCAAGAGGAAATTTCTCTATATTTGGGACAGATTCGAGTATTGCATTAAGAAATCTGCTCATTGCAAGAAGAATTTTGAAATCAAGCCTTGATCAACCTTCTTTAGTGAGGGAGCTACCCAATCCCATGAATATGTGGTCACTGTCACGAGTGACTGTCTACCATTACCTCATCAAACAACTCCACCACTCCTGAGTGATTTTGAGGATCATGCTCACACACCTGTTCAACTTTCACATCCTCCCAACATCACTTCAATTAATTTTCACACAAATTTGGTTGTCACTCCTTCGATTTCTCATATGCATTCTATTCCACAACCTCTGTCTTTGCACTTGGATATTCCTCTAGATGATATTGTCTTGTGTTCTTCCGTTCCAGACTCTATACCTTTTGTGAATGAGGAACAAGCCATTGACGGAGTTGGTTTTGCAAAACCAATATGCATTGTCATTCATGAAGAGTATGAGTGGGAGCTTAAGCATCAACACTCAGAGAAGGATGACTCCCTTCCATTTGAGCCTCCTTTGTTCTTTCATGACATCTTATGTGTACTTGCCATCCATGATTTTTCATGTGTATTTTCACCCACAGATGCATCCATTTTTGATCACTCATAGGATACACCGAAGTTTGGTCCATCATTAGACAATGGAGAGGATAAGTTATTCATTCAAAATCCACTCGATCTTTCATTTACCTTTTCCAAAACCACAGAGGATATGTTTGTTCTCTTTTCATTGACCCCTCTATTTGATTCATCTAATCATGAGTATTCTGATGAAATCATTGATTTTCCTTATCATGGCAGTCACGATCCATTTACTACCATATTTGATCACGATCATGACTCTATCGTAGTTGATCTTTCGAAGCCACCAGTTGATGATGATCTACTTGATGATGAAGTTGAAACATCCAAGACTATTGAGGCACTTCAGCCCAAGCTGATGGTTATGTTAGGCCCTCACTCTCTTATGTTTAGTCTCAGTTCCGATCAGGAAACTGTTTAATCAACCAAGGATCCTCATGACTCATATATATGGAGTGAAGATCCATCTCACACATAGATCATAATTCCTCCACTAGAACTTCATGATCCTATCACTCATGCATTGGAGGAGTCTTAGATTATAGGCACACATCCACGATGTAATTTATATTTGTTTCTTTCTTTTGCCTGCATGTCCCAGTCAAGAGTGTGCTTCTACTTCAAAGTTGCGTGCAATGTTGCACAATTTCATGATAAATCCATAGACTAGTTCCATGCACTTGTACTAACTTATGTCCTGTGGGAACTTTGAAACACAAAGTGTGGTTGTATTCATTGTTATATCTTTCTTGCTTGCTGGTTCACATAACTAGGTTGCTCACAGACCAAGCCTTCACCAACATATGTCAACCAATGCACCAATGATTGCATTGGAAATATCACTTCACGTGATTAGGCCCATGTACTGCTAGTCTAGGAGTAGGAGTAGTGTTTTCTTTTTGTTAGTTTTCTTGCATGCTTGTTTGCTTACCTGCTTTGTTTGTTCATTTGTTTACCTACTTTTTTACTTACTCACTTTTCTTTCTCTTTTACTTCTGCTCTTTCTTTGTTCTATTGTTTGTTAGTTTGCTTGTTTCATTCATAGGTTGGTTTCACATGAACCATGTACGACTCTTGAAACAAGATGGGTAGAGTATGAGACACCTTGTATAGCTATCACTACTTGGTTATTTGTCATCTTGCCTCTGTATGAAGAACTTGTCACTTTTAGTCCATGATATGTTGAAGGAAAGTACATTATGTTTGAAGTGAACCTTGGTGAAAACACAATGCTTCCATGTTAACTAGTGTCACCTACTCTAGGCGGTTATTTTTGGGTTAATCCTTGTTAGCTTAGTCAAGTAGTGTAAGGTGAGGGTGGAAACCTTAAAAGGCATGTCAAAGATATAATAAACTACTTCTCTGCTAGAAAAGCCTCTACTACTCTCAATAAGTAAAGATCCATCTTCCGCCTCTGAATTGAATAAGTGCTATGCACAGTTGAAAAAAATAAAAAATGAAAAAAATGAAAAGTAAAAAAAAATTGAATGAAAATTAAATAAGGAAAAAGAAGAAAAAAAATCTTCCTGCACAGCGAGGTGATGCAAGTAACTCCACCGGCGTACTGACCAGGCTCGTTGGCAGGGAAGCAACACCAAAGATGAAAATAAGACTAACGACTATACTGCTTGTGAACCAATATAACCCTCAACTGCAATCAAAACAACTGTGTTGCCTTGGGTTCGAATGTGTGTCAATCAACCAAGATCTTGGTAGATGCTACATCTTACAATCAAGCTAGTGTGAAACCAAGATGAGTAGAGAACTGAACAATAATTCCAAAGTTGTTAGACTTATTTTTCATGAACAAATTCCATTAACAGAGTTGGAGTTCTACCATTGTGTCACCAAGTGTTGTAGCGGCTATAATAACCCTCCAAAATTTTCCCTTAGCTTCGTTTTGGAGCCTCCCTACCAACCTTCCAAAAAACCTTGTCTTGCTTTGTCAAGTACACAAGCTTCAGTATTTTCTTGCACAAAGGCAGCCTCTTGATCATAGCTCGATGCATTCCCCTCACAGGTTGTTCATCCAGACTTGGTCCAACTACAGGTTGAGCACCTCCACCAAGAAATTGCACATTTCTAGAGGGCAACTAGCCTTCCCTCCAGAAATTATACAATATTCTCTGGCAGCCTGCCAGGCTCCAGAATTGTGCAATTTTTCCATCCAACCCTCGCAGTGAATATTGCACAATTTTTCCCAGAACAACTGCTCAGCCTAGAATTTTCACAAATTTTAGCAATAGTCATATACTCTGCCAAAACATTGCACAAATATCATGGGAAGCCAACCGAGATCCCAGCCAGAAATGCACATTTCCTTCTAGTAGTTGAATAGCTTCATGCATGAGCAATTGATTTGACCAGTTCCACCCAGGACCAAGGAAACTTGACTTTCATTAATGGCTTGATTTTTCCCAAAATAGAAAAAGGCAACATGAAAAATGCATCCCATGTTTTAGGGAGATATTTTTAGCAGTTGGAGGTTACCTGCAAAGTTTGTTTAGGAAATTTCCTCCAAGTGTCGCTTTTCCTATATTTGTGGCATGTATGTCATGAGGTCAAAACTTATTTATTCAATGCATCAAATCTCATTCCTTCACATTGATGTTGGAGCTTTAACATCCCATAGCACACCTAGGACTCTTCGACACATCTAGCTCAACTATTCATAGGTAGGTGCCCTGAACATGTCTTTTTCAACATTTCTATTGCCTTTTATGTTTTCGCTTGTGTGAATGTTATTTTCTTGATATATTTGAACATTTTATGTCCTTTACATGTATACTAGATTGTCCTAGCACTGTCTTAGTTTTCATTTCTATCTCAATGTTGTCGCATGCATGAAATTTTTTTGCATGAACAGTCATTGATTCAATGACTTGTTTCACCCACATGCATGTTGATCTATTTACTGAATCTTTCATTCATGTTTGCATTCATTGTCAATCACTTTCACTTTCACTTAGTGTCACCATGCATTCACTTTCATATTTTCTTTCAGTTGCTCGTCGAAGAGTCTGGCCAACTTTGGGCCAGACTCTCCCTTCATAGAGACAAAATTGTGCAATCTGGGGAAGGAAGGCTTTTCCTTCCTCTCTAGAAATGTGAACTTTTTCCCAGGCATTGTCCTCCAAGACTGTTTTTTGCATTTCTGAGAGAAAATGATTGTTCGTCCAAAAAATTGCGCAATGTAGTCCCTTAGCCTATAGTCACTCCCAATTGGAATTGTGCGTTCCACAATCCCAATAGCTAACAGTGAGTCTGAATTGCGCATTGCGCAAATCCATGAGCCAATATTGTGTCCTAGATGGCCGAAACTTCCTTTTGCATAGTTCTGGCAGGCAGTCACCCAACCTTCCAGAAGAAATTGTGCAATCTTTCTTATTAGTTCCCCAGGTATGTGATATGTCATTCCCTGAATTTGCTTTGGTTTTTGCTGACATATTTCTTACCATGTATGTTGCTTTGTCTTTAGATGTTTCAGGTGTTCATTCACCTCTTATCACTACAGAATCAATGGCCTCCAAGAGAGCAAGAATACTGGACATTTACGGAAATGCATCTGGAGCAGTAGTTGAGCAAGTGTCCTTTAGTCTATGGATCTATGAAGATATCTAATTGTTTCTAGACAAGGACATCAAAATGAAGTGGCAAGAGGTTAATGAAGCATTCACAAGAAATTTTGAGGAAGACCTCAAGGACTGTTAGGGGTATGTGAACATTCACAATTTTGACTTGTATCGGATTTCATGTAGATACCTCGCATTCCCATGCGCGGACATGATACACTGGATCGTCTCTCACACTAATCCCAAGACGATGAACTTGAGTAGTATCAGTGGGACAAAGATTATAAACTTTTGGGCATGAGAGTATGATGAGATATATCATATGTTAGAGCCTGCAACTATCATGAAGACTCCCTTCATCTTACTTGATTGTAGTACTAACTCCAGAGACATTCTGAAGAACTAGGTAAAGGAGCCAGGTCGATTCAAGTTGACACCCAACAAGATCTATAAGATGAAGACATTGTGTAAGGCATATCAATACTCGGTCATATTTTCATGTCGACTATATGGTGAAGAAAGCACGGAAACCTTCCCACAGAGTTGGGTGATCCCATTGGACCAAATAGATAGAGAGAGAAAACCATGTAACTGGTTCAGCATGTTGTCTTATCAGCTAAAGGAACAAGTAATGAAGGCTCGATAGTCACCCAGAGGTATGCATGTAGAGATTTACATGTTCACCTACATATTAGATGCAATCTATGCCCAACAGGAGTTCCCGGGCTTGGAGTGGGCATGGTCACTGGCGGAGACTATTGTGAACACATATTTCAAGTTTTTGTCCAAATGTAGCTTTAAAGGAGTAACTACATGATTGTCTGATCATTTTCTCACCCCAGTTTACAAGATGATATTCAAACAGAATCCACCCTACATGTTAAAGGAAGCAATGGAGGAACTGTTAGACATTGTTGATTGGTATGCCTCACCATCTGACACCTTCATCCAAATGTTCATTTTCGAGAAGCCTCACATGTTCTATTGAATTTTTCCTTGTACATATTGGTCATGCAGGAAGTAGATTATCACATCCTAGTAGGATTCACAACTAGATTGCAATGGAAGAAGAAGGCACCTTGGCCCACTCTTTTGTTGCAAAATCAGTTATATGTAATATAAATATCTTGGTTCATTAAATGTATGTAGGACGAGATGGGAGAGTGAGTGGAATAGAATAGAGAAGAGAATAGGAAGATAGAAAAGAGAGGATAAAAGGCCAAGAGAGGTCCAAGAGAAATGAAGCGCCAATTATTGCTAATAATGATAGACCTGTACAAGTTTTGTGTGAATATTGGTTGAGTAATTGTTATCCTTATTTGTGACTAATATTTATGTTATTTAATATGTTTATGATTCATAATGGACTTAATTTGTGAGGTCGTGGTAAAATACTATTACAAAAAATAGTCAATCCTCACAAGAAAACATAGATATGCATGAAAGAATTATGAATGAGGAACATTGAGTCATGCATGAATAGCCTATAACAAATCAAGTTCAATTAGAGTGCATATGAATTAAACATATGTATCGAAGTCTCGGTCTATAAGGAAAATTGGAATGAATAGAGTAAATTATGTCAAATATGGATGCAACAAAGCTCAACTTTTACTAAACAAGAATGCTATAACATGAAGAACTTAGTAAAAATAAACTAAGGTAGAAGTTTCCCATTAGTTTTCATTAAATTTTTCGCTGGAGTGGAGGTTCTAGTTTCGTAAGGTTCCACCACAGATCTTCATGGTTTGCAATGAAAACCTTTTGTATTTAAATTTTGTTATCTAGTGTATAACACATTTGATTATCAGAAGGGAACATAAACAAGATACAACAAAAATCAAAATCATCCTTCTAGATTGTATTTAGTCTGAGGCCCTATACATCTGACTCAAGGTAAACACATATACCTCATGGAGTAATTGGTGGGTCAAGAGTTGTAAAGTAGAATTAAGGACCCAATCTATGAATGAGAGGATCATCAATTCAGTGGATACATCTTGTATTTGAAACATATATTGAGGTTTATAAGTAGGAATAAATTCATATGGATTATATTCAACTTCAAAAAGGAGAAAGGTAGTTAGGTCATTGTGTGTACCCTGCAAATATAATTATTCATGGTTTGAGTTGAATCCAAGTGAGATGACATATGTGGTGCAACAGAGCATGGTACATCTACATCCACCCACACCCAAAATTAGTAGACATACAATTGGTACATATCCAGATACATAGAGAAATATTTCGGGAACAAAAATTTATCTAGTCGTGGAGCATCTAGTCGATTTGGAGGTAAAGAAAAAACTAGACTGGTTTTGATGGTGAATAATATAATAGTTTTTTTGAATGTTTGAGCTCCCCTTGCAATAGATATCCATCATCCACATGTAGAAATGGTTATCAGACTATTTTATCCACCCCCCCTTCTTTAATCTTTGGAAGGATGTGAGCCCCCACGAACTATTGTTCTTGTAGACTCTATGGTCATAACATAGAAATGGAAACACTTGATAACAAGGTTAGTCCCATCTATAGATAAACCTTTGTAAATGGAAACAAACTCATCAATTGAGTTTATTACCACCACTCATTAGTAAATCTATGAAGGTTATGAAATTTAGGGTTAGATCCTAGACTGGGAACATTGTTGGAGTTGTGACTCTTGTAGAGAATTTGGGGGATTGAACATTGTTATTGTGTCTTGTGTGAGGAGTTAAGGAAAATGTTAGTAGTGATACTTTTTAAATGGGAACTAATCTATTGCCTTGACTGATTGGAATAATTAACTTGATCCACTCGTATATGTGGGTATAGTGGATGAAAGCCACCACGAAAGTAGTATTAGAGAAAGAATTTAGCCACATATGAAACATTAGAGAGCTCAGGTATGAAGTGATAGATGTATTCCTTTTGATAATGAATTTATTATATGGCTAATAGGTGAAGAGTCAATAGTTTCTTATGAAACAATTGAGTATAGCAAAAGAAAACCCAACTACATAATATTTGGTGCAAAGAATCCCTATAGATAATTCTAGACAAGGATCATAGCTACGTATAATTTTCAATGAAAATCAAAGCATATTTAAGCAAGGAGCGAAAAAAATTTGGAATATTAGTTGATGACAATATTTAGTTAACATGGTCATTCTATTTTCCATTTAATGTAGACAATCAACTTGTTTATTGTAGGTAGTAGTAGAAGGAAGGAGAAAAATGGAAGATAATCCTTGTAGTGGAGAAGTTGGGATATAGAGATAACTTATAAGTTCAAGATGAATTTGGAAGTGAAAAGAATATAAGAAGTTCTCAAGAGGAGTTAAGATAACAAAGAAAGTCCTCAAGAGGGAGTGAGTCAAGTGAGAAAGCCTAGAAGAGTAAAGGAGGCTCAAGACATTCCAGAGGAGAGAACTTGTGATACCAAAACACCGCGTTGAAAGGAGAGAAGCTTGGTGAAGTGTATTGCAACATGGTGGAATAGACTTGTTACTACATAGGCTTGTTTGTAGCTCATAGTTGAGCATGGAGAAGCACATAGAGAAGGAGAAATACATGACTATGAATAGCCATGCTAAGGTTTCAGTGTAAATCCACAAACGGGTGAGTGCTATGAAATTTAAGAGAGAGATAATTGAGTTGAAGTTTAAATGGCGTATTTTGTGGGAGAAGATCGAACATTGGTTGAGTGCCTCATTAAAGAAAGAACAACTCAAGGACTCTATGTACGAGTAAGAGGAGGTTTACTATTGTCAACTAGAGAAATAACCACTCCTTGGAGAGGATGATGAATAGGAAAATGATATGAGAGTTCACAAGGGACTCATGAAATGGTTGGAAATTTAAACCCAACATTAGAAGATGATGTTAGAAGCATCAAGAGATACTCAAGAGTCTCGTTTTTTTGAAACTAATTGATTATGTATGCATGCAGGTTATGTAGATCATGAAGATGGATAATCATTAAAATTTGTCATAAAGGAAGAAGAAAATGCAAAGTTATATGAAATAGATAGAGAGAAGAATAATTCATCAAATTAATGAAAGGTTGCATCCTTATCATGGAGGAAGAGAATGAAATTCATGATGCAACTCCATAATGTCAAAGAAGGACATACAAGAAAGGAAATTCCACATACTAAGGTAATGGGTTTACATTTTGTAGATAAAAGTTTACTAAATGAATATCAATGTGTGTTCATAGGTGAGGTGGACAGGGTTATCTCTGAAGACAAAAATAGAGTTCTATGAGAGTGATCTCTACAACAGAATGAGGTGGATGAAGACTACACCAAAATTGTAAACCTAGTTGAAGAACATGATAAGTTAATAGGAGAATTGAGTAAGTATAAGGTTTTTGCAACTGAGAAAAACATTCATTTGAGGAAGATCTAGTAGAAAATGGATTAATATGATGGGATTGTGAGGCAACAATGTACATTATTGAATTATGAGGAAATTGTCTTGAAATACAATAGGGAGATATAATTTATGTTATTTCCTTGAGATGAAGGTCGACATTCAAAACTTTTAGGAAGATTTTAGGTACTTACTGGAATGGTTAACAAGGGACACAAGTGATGAGTAGTGCATAGAGTTTATAGTCTTAGTCAAAACTGATTTTGAAGAGTAGTTTAGAGTGCCAAATAATAGTGGAATAACTAAATATGGTATCATGTACTAGCGTGACGATAAATTAGACGTGGAAATTGATGAGATGTAGGTGTTTATTAAAAAGGTGCATAAAAGAAGGAAAAATAAGAGTGAAAATCAACAACATATTATAATTGACTATATAAGTTTACATCATCGAGGAAAATGGGGTAATGAAAGATCAAGTTTGGGAAGTAGGAGGACTTCAATAGAGGCACATGACCAGGAGGCCATCAATATTTTTCTCCTTGGGAATCTATTGTAGGAGCATAAATCTCAATCAAAAAATTTATTCCCAAGGTAAAAAGGGTCTTGTGATTTCCTAAAAGGATCAAATTCCCTCAATTAAAATTTGTACAATTTAGAATTTCTTATGTAAATAAAAGTGTCCTAGTTCCACAAGGAATCTAGGTTTGTTTTCTTAGAAATGTCACATATTGTAAAAGAGTCAAGCAATTAAAATGAGACATTTTGTAATCCCTAGAGAGGAGGAAAAATGTAATAAATCTATTAGGTGCAATGGCATTAACTTCTAGAAGAGGGACATAAGTAATTTTCCTAGAGCATTTCTGGTTACAACCTCCATGATGTAATCTAGTTATTTTGCTTCAATGAAGGTATGTAGGATGATCTAAGTGAGTCATGGGAATAGAATAGAGAAGAAAATAGGGAGATAGTCAAGAGAGTCTAAAGGGCCAAGGGAGGTCCAAGAGAAAGAAAAATTCCAATTATTGTGTAATCAAGATAGACCTATACAAATTTTGTGTGAAAATTAATTGACTAATTTTTCCCCTTATCTGTGTTTGATCTTTATGTTCAATTATTATGTTCATGCTTTGTGATGGATTTAATTGGTGAGTTCATGGTAGAAGAATGTAAGAAGAAACAATCTTTCCTTGGAAATAGACAAACATACGCATGAAAGAATTGTGAACGAGGAACATTGAGCCATTTGTGAACAACCTATAATAAGACATTTTGAATCAAAGTGTTCATGAATTAGCAATGTGTAAAGAAGTCTCATCTACTTGTACAAATGTAGTGAATAGGGTAAATTATATAAATTATGGATGAAGCAGATTTATACTTTGAAAAACTAAGAACTATATAATGTGAAGGAATTTTTGAAACAAAGCCAAGGTACAAGTTTCTCATCAGTTGTCATTAAAAATTTTGTCCGAATTAAGGATTAGGTTGTACAAGGTTCCACCCTAGGTCTTCATGTTTTGTAATGAAATCCCTTGGTATCTAGAAGTCTATTATTTGGTGTATAACACATCTTGTTAACATAGAAAAAATAAAAAAATGAAAAGACAAATATGGATTTCTATATTGTATCTGGTATATGCCTCACACATTTAGCTCAAGGTAAACATAATTGTATCATGAAGTATCTGGTTTTTGAATTGTAGGTTTTAACCCCGTACATAAATTACCTTCATACGAATTGTAAATCACAGGAGAGCATAACACATAAAACACGTATACACAGAGAGTTCCCACTGGATCCCAAAACTGGGACTACCAGCTTGATTTTTCATTATGTTCCTTTCAATGTTACAATACATATTTATACATGCCGAAGCATCCAATACCATGGACCGAAAAAACATCACGTCCAATACCATGGACCAAAAAAACCATCGATCCAATACCATGGACCGTCACATCCAAAAAAAAAAAAAAACATGTGCGAAAATCATGCACAAAACCATAGGTGGGTCCGCCTAACCTAACATAGGGTCCCATAAAATGGGGTTATGGGTACCCCTCAAACCCCCTGTTAACTATGTGGAAAGAATATAACACAACCCAACAATCTTCCACTTGTTGTTTTCTTTCCACAGGGGGCCACATGAGAGCTTAGTCATTTTTCCAGCCCTGAAACACCCATTATTTCTCTACACTAAGAGAACTTCTCAGAGCTCACAGATTTTGTCAATGCATCTGCAGT
>APFE031685445.1:0-10323 GCA_000404065.3 Pinus taeda | reverse complement strand
ACCCACAAAAAAGTAGAATATGACTAATAGACAAGATGGCCGGAATCTAGGCCATCGGCTTATTATAATTACAAAGTGGATATTTTAAAGAAAACCCACGAAAACTAGAAATGTACATGATATCAGATGAGTGATCATATACATCAATCACTATTATATTGCCATTCTTCTGAATCAATATATGCTCTTTCGGCTTCATCCATCTCTAAAAGTTGGTCTATATTAGGAGCAAATATATCATTTGGCAAGGAAATCGTCAAGCCATGGAGGTGCTACTTCCAAAAAACAGTAGAAAAATTGAAAATGGAATACATTTGCTGGTCTCGTCCTGGGATCTGTAGAAATTTCTCCATGGAAGCTGACCTTCAAACTGAATGATGGTTCATCTTGCTGACTATCTGACAGGGCTACTTCTGTTTCAGTATGAAGAAATTCAAACTCGACAGTGTAATCATATTGAGAAGCAATATGGATTTCCCACATTAAAGTGCTAATGGTTTCCCGGAAATTAAAGTTGCAAATATGCTCACTCCTAGGCATATACTTGAACAGAAACAACTTAAACCAGGGACTCCACCAATTATTTCCACTATATAACTGTGTTGCATATGCAATGACTCTAACATAACCCTTTATTCTGGCCCTCTGGTGGATGGAGAAATAATCTTGCCATGTCCAGTCTGTATTTTGGATAAAACCAAAACAGACAGGAACTGGTCCTCTAGACAGTGAATAATAGACACGCCATGGCCTTTCTCTATAAGGTGATTCACTAAGATAAGCTACCATGCCAGACTCTGAATCAAACCACTTCTGCAAAATGATTTGGATGACTTCTACTGGTAATGATTTGACTCTTAAAACAAAACAATCCCAACATAATTCATATTTACACTGACTACAGATCGAGATTGAACAAATTTTTGACTGACAGACACTAGACTGAATTGGACTTTTACTCGTAGAACTTTCTCCTTTGTACAGGGGTCTGAACATCTTGATGTCTTTGATTTCTGGAGCTCCTTCTCTTGTCAACATGTCTGCTAAGTAGTTTTCATCACCTGATTTGTAGACGATGTCAAAATCAAATCCTTCTAGCCACAGAGCCCATCTTAGAATCCTGGTATTTCCTTGTTCTAACAATTTTTTGTTAGACAAAATGCCTTTCATGTGCTTTAGATCAGTTCTAACCAAAAACCTGACACTCTTCAAGAACAACCTGAATCTTTGGATTCCTCTTTTGACAGCAAGTATTTCTTTGTGGGAGGATGGATACTTGACCTCTGTGTTATCAAAAGTGCAAGAGGCATATGCACAAACAAGTTCCTTCTTTCCATGTTTCTGTAACAACGCTGCAACCCATGTATGATCAGATGCATCTGTTTCAAGAATGAATGGGAGATTAGTAACAGGCAGTCTTAATTTAGGAAGTTCTCTAATTTTGCTTTTTATGTTTCTAACTGCTGTAGTCATTTCATTGGACCATCCAATTTTTTCTTTCCTCAGTCTTTTCTGCAAAATCTTAGTATCTTCAGATTGCTTTTCATAGAACTGCCGGATGTAATTTAAGCAACCTAAAAATCTCCGAAGCATCTTTTCATCAAGGAGAATATCAGGGAACTTTAAAAGATGGAGAAGGACATGAGGCTGGAGCTCAATATGACCCTGTTCTATATGCAATCCTAAGTAGTCTATTCTGACTTTTCCAATCTGAAATTTTTCTTCTGAGTCAGATAGAACTAAACCATGCTTGTATACCATTTCATAAAATTTTTCTAAATGCATCTTGTGAGTATTTACATCCTTGCTGAACACAAGCAAATCATCAATATATACAATTACATATTCTACCCCCCCAAAAATATCTTCCATCCTTTTCTGAAATTCAGACGGAGCATGTTTTAATCCAAATGGCACGACTGTCCATTGATATTGGCCATGGGGAACCATGAAGGCCGTGAAGGCTGTTTTATACCTATCTTCTGGAAGAATGCCAATTTGCCAAAACCCACTTTTAAGATCAAATCTGTTGAAAACACTGGCATTAGCTATTTTAGCAAGCAACAATTCTTTATTGGGAAGAGGATACTTGATAGGCATGAGAGCCTCATTCAATATTTTATAATTAATTACCAACCTCTTCTTGCCACATTTTTGCTCACTATGTTTGTTGACATAGAAAGCTGGGTAGGCCCATGGACGTTTGCAAGGTTCAATCAGATTTTGTTCAAGCAGTTGTTGAATTTCTTGTTTGCACAAGGCTTGTTCAGTAGGTGACATATGATTAGCACTTGCTTTCAGTGCTTTAGGAACATACCTTTCTTTATAAGGTAATGCTACAAAATATTTTTCCCTGGTCCAGAAAGCATCTGGCCTGCTTGCTATGCAATCTTGGTGTAGCTTATCTGAGATTGCCTGTAATGTCTTTTGCCCGTGTATTTCTGCATGCTTGACAATTTTTTGAATCTTTGTAAGATTATGCATAGTGTCCTGCAAATTATCTTCTTCACTGGGATTGACCTTAAGCTGGTACTCATTCTTTGCAAGAATCATAACTGGTCCCTCATTAGTGGTAAATGTAACGGAGTCTTTTCCAAAGGTAGCTAGGAGGAATCTTTTCAAAAAGTCTTGTCCTAACAAGACATCTGAGCTTGTATCAAAACTGTACAATGTAACGTAAGTCTGTACATGATTCAAATAGACTAGAAAATCAGGGGATATATAGTTAATCTCCGTCAATTCTTTATTTACAGCTCTGAAGGACAGTTTGGTAGGCTGCCAATAATAAGAAGGAATTGCACCAAACTTGCAGCAACTGCACATTGCTCCAGAATCAATTTGTGCATCTAAAGTGTATTCCTTTACATTTGGCAATTTTATTTTCAGAGGAATTACCACTTTATCTCTTATTCCCATGATCTTTACCAAATCTACTTCCTTAGATTTCATGGGCATTTCTTCTGGAATATCCTTAAACATAATTCTCGCTAGTTTGGAATTAGCATCATCATATTCAGAAATAAGATTTTGGAGTTTGGCTGATAATTGCAACATTTCTGATCTTGTTAAATTAATGGGTGATTCCAAACTGCTAATTTTCCTCTTGAGAGTATTGATTTCATCCATACCTGTATCTTGAGATGCTTCTGTAAAACTCAATGGTTTGAACATTGAATCAAACTCTCTTGCCTCGAAATACTCATCCTCAGTGACCCTTTTGGAAGGCAATTGTTTTTCTAAACTCTCTAGCTTTTCTTTCAATCTTCTCCTGGCTGTTAACTGGGATGGTGCAACCTGGGCTAGCTGTGCCTTTATGTCATTAATCTGATTCTGCAAATTATCTGTTTTATTGAAGCAAAAAATTTTAATGTCAGCAATAAAAATGTTTCATCAGAGTCAAAGGAATCAGATTCCAACCTTATTTTGTTGATATTAAGTAAATCATCAACGTCTGAATTAGAAGAATCACTGGATATTTCAAAATATTCTCCATCTGAGTGGGATATGAGATCCCAATCTTCTGGATTATGGACTGTAGTGAAAACGTCCATAACCTTCAACTGCTTCTTGTTCTTTTTCTCTTTGCATGTATTTGCATAATGGCCTTCTTTCCCACATATAAAACAAGTTACTCTTTTAGAAGGCTTTGCTCTTTTCCTAAATACTGTCCTCTTCTTTTTGGAAAACTTAAAAGGATAGTATTTCTTACTTGGAGTATACTTATATGTCTTGCATGAGCATGGAACTTTTGGCACTCTCTTTTTGGATTTGCTACTACATCCAAAATCATAAGTTTCTGCAAAATTATTACACAACCTTGTATTGAAATGCATCTGCTTTTTATAATTATTTTTAGCTTTTTCTGATGCACATTCTCTTTGCAGAATAGAAACTATCATCTGATGTACTATAGCAAATCAAGAATTTTCAATTTGTACTTTGTTGGTCTCAATATACTGGTTAATCAAATCTTGAATTTTCCCTGGCATTGAAGCTATGTAATTCCTTAGATAAGCAACATTGTGAGGATCTGTTGCTTGATAGAGGAGTTTTTGCATAACATAATAATAATCATGTAGATAATCTATGTTACACAATCTTTGCGATAAAAAGCGTTGACCATGATGTGCTGAATTCTCTGGCACAACTCCTATGAATTAATGTTTTAATGCATCAAAAATGGCTCTCAGGGGATCTGTTGGATGTTCAATAATATTGTTCATTTCTTCTTCAGACAACTTTTCCCACCATTGTTTCAAAATGCCAGTAAAAGACCAAACAATTTGTGTAACTATATCTGACCTTGGTGCTTTAGTTTCAGCTTTTCTCTATAGTGCCCAAGCATGGACATTGTGGAAGACTGTTATGACATCTTCACCTTTCATACAGTCAATATTTACTAAAAGTGTATTACCAAATCCTTTAGCTGATGGATTTTCAAATTTGGCAGGGACACTTTCCAAATTATCTTTGAATCTAGAAAAAGGACTATCAGCTGATGCGCCATGTGCAAAAGTATCCCAGTCACCCTTCTTTCCTTTATGTGAGAATGTGAATGTATCACCTCTATCCCTTTTAGAACTAGTTTCTCCTTGGGTGTGGTCTGCAGAATTAGAGGTAACACCAGACATGGCCAAATTTTTTGGAGCAGATGGTTGGCCATTTTCTACAAAGGATTTGAGACTGACGTAGCCCTTTGGTAATCTCAAACTTTCAACAGTAGCAAAAGTGGCTAGCCTATTTCTCATTAAATCTGTTTTCTCTCTGGCTAACATTATTCCTTTTCTTACTTTTTCAATCTTAGCAGTATCTATATTATCAATGTTTTTGAACAAAATACTTCTAAGACCATCTTTTGGTTCCTCCGTACTAGAAGAAAACTTTAGCTTTGAACTTGAAAGATCTACTTCCCTATAATGAGGTGGAGAAGTAGGCTGTGGTAGTGCATCTTTCAAGTGTTCAAGGGACTTGGAGATTATTCCCATGTTGGAATTGACATCATTCAATTTCTGTTTGTGCTCATTCTGAATTCCCAAACGTTCATTATAACCAATGTGCATTTTCTTTATATGTTCTTTAATTTCTAGCACATCTTTGGCTATATCATCTATATTCTGCAGCACATAAACAATCTGATAGTTTGTATAATTGTGCATCTTCTCTATTTCAGTCTGCTCTGTATCCGACATATTTTTCATTTGTATCCATTGGAAATCTGTCTTTAGAGTACCATTCTTGAAAGTTTTCCTAGAGTTAGTAGGCTCTAGATATCTTTCATTAATCTTTGCAATTGGATCTTGTGAGGCTCTGGGAAGGCTAAAGCTTTTTATATCAGGCAATACTGGTTCAAGCTGCTGATCTTCAAGTTGGAAACTGGAAGATGGACCAGATACACAGAATTGGCAATCATCAGATTCGTGAGTAAGAGGTTTCTTTTGATTCTTTTTGGGAGCAGAATATATGGACGGTACTGGTAAAGGAGTAGGGGAATGTGTGATTGGTGGAGGTATTACTGCTTTTGTACTGTCTCGACTTTCTAGAAATGGGGACCTATCCAAGATGGTCATGGATCTGACAAGACGAGGGCTTGTGAACCTGAGACCAAAAGAACCATCAGAGTGCTTGACAACAGACAATTCCCTTGGCTCTCTTGACGTTTGCAGTTGAGGATATCTTTGAGATAATGGAACATAAGTGCTATTCCATTCTTCTGGTAGAGTGCATTATGAAAATCCTATTTGCAAGGTAGCAGTATTACCGGGACCAACTATTACTCCTTCTTTCAAAGCTCTTGAGCACAGTTTAGGATTGAGTGGTGGCATTGTGCTTGAAACAAATCTAAGACAGAAAGACGAATGAAGCTGAGCAATCAAAGTTTGTGGGGCGACATTGAAACCATTGAACTGGATATAGGCATTCAGAAACTCATTTATATATGGATCACTCAACGAAACCTGATATCTGGGGATTACAGAAGACCAAACGGGGCCATTATTAAGAGGACTCTTAAAACCTCCCAGCAAGGCATCATTAAAATCATTCAGTCTAGTATCCAAAACACAAGTTAAGCAAGAAGTGTTTAGTCCAGGTCTAACAAGTGGATTAATCCCAAACTCGATCATGCCTATATGAACATATTTGAACCCATGTTCCAAACCCCATTCAATATCTTCTTTTTTAATCAAAGGAATCTGGTAGACTTTCTGATCAGTAGAAATAGGTATATTCACGGAAGTAAAGCGAAATAGCTGAGCTGCTCTAAACTGGAAAGCAGGAATCTTATATAACTTGTTTATTTCTATTCCTGGCAATGTCCAATTTGGCTGAGGCTCAAACTCTTGAACTATAACCTTTTCATCATATAATTTTTCTTCAGAAGATTTGTTCAGATACTTGTTCACAAAAGACCATCTCTTTTGCTTAGCAATTTTCCTATCCTCGGGTGTTTGAACAACAAATTCATTCGAAAAACCAGCCATTGAGATTAAATACAAGTATGCACCTGAACAGAGGAGATAGAATCTTTGTGCTCCAGGAACGCAAACACGGCAGTCCGTCGCCTCAACGCTCTCTACCAAAGCCTTATCGCCGATTCCAACTTGTGAACAAGGGCATGGACGAATATAACTCAATGGGAAAAATAGATAGTTATGAAAATTGTTTGGTCTTTTACTGGCATTTTGAAACAATGGTGGGAAAAGTTGTCTAAAGAAGCAATGAACAATATTATTGAACATCCAACAGATCCCCTGAGAGCCTTTTTTGATGCATTAAAACATGAATTCATCGGAGTTGTGCCAGAGAATTCAGCACATCATGGTCAACTCTTTTTATCGCAAAGATTGTGTAACATAGATTATCTACATGATTATTATTGTGTTATGCAAAAACTCCTTTATCAAGCAGCAGATCCTCACAATGTTGCTTATCTAAGGTATTACATAGCTTCAATGCCAGGGAAAATTCCAGATTTGATTAACCAGTATATTGAGACCAACAAAGTACAAATTGAAAATTCTTCATTTGCTGCAGTACATTAGATGTTAGTTTCTATTCTGCAAAGAGAATGTGCATCAGAAAAAGCTAAAAAGAATTTCAAAAAGCAGATGCACTTCAGTACAAAGTTGTGTAATAATTTTGCAGAAACTTATGATTTTGGATGTAGTAGCAAATCCAAAAAGAGAGTGCCAAAAGTTTCATGCTCATGCAAGACAGATAAGTATGCTCCGAGGAAGAAATACTATCCTTTTAAGTTTTCCAAAAAGAAGAGGACAGTGTTTAGGAAAAGAGCAAAGCCTTCTAAAAGAGTAACTTGTTTTATATGTGGGAAAGAAGGCCATTATGCAAATACATGCAAAGAGAAAAAGAACAAGAAACTGTTGAAGATTATGGACGTTTTCACTACAGTCCATAATCCAGAAGATTGGGATCTCATATCCCACTCAGATGGAGAATATTTTGAAATATCCAGTGATTCTTCTAATTCAGACGTTGATGATTTACTTAATATCAGCAAAATAAGGTTGGAATCTGATTCCTCTGACTCTGATGAAACTTTTATTGCTGACATTAAAATGTTTTGCTTCAATAAAACAGATAATTTGCAGAATCAGATTAATGACATAAAGGCACAGCTAGCCCAGCTTACACCATCCCAGTTAACAGCCAGGAGAAGATTGAAAGAAAAGCTCGAGAGTTTAGAAAAACAATTGCCTTCCAAAAAGGTCACTAAGGATGAGTATTTCGAGGCAAGAGAGTTTGATTCAATGTTCAATCCATTGAGATTTACAGAAGCTTCTCAAGATACAGGTATGGATGAAATCAATACTCTCAAGAGGATCATTAGCAGTTTGGAATCATCTATTAATTTAACAAGATCAGAAATGTTGCAATTATCAGCCAAACTCCAAAATCTTATTTCTGAATATCATGATGCTAATTCCAAATTGGCGAGAATTCTGCTGAAGGATATTCCAGAAGAAATGCCCATGAAATCTAAGGAAGTAGATTTGGTAAACATCATGGGAATAGGAGATAAAGTGGTAATCCCTCTGAAAGTAAAATTGCCAAACGTAAAGGAATACACTTTAGATGCACAAATTGATTCTGGAGCAATGTGCAGTTGCTGCAAGTTTGGTGCAATTCCTTCTTATTATTGGCAGCCTACCAAACTGTCCTTTAGAGCTGTAAATAAAGAATTGATGGAAATTAACTATATATCCCCTGATTTTCCAATCTATTTGAATGATGTACAGACTTATGTTACATTGTACAGTTTTGATACAGGCTCAGATGTCTTGTTAGGACAAGACTTTTTGAAAAGATTCCTCCCAGTTACCTTTGGAAAAGATTCTGTTACATTTACCACTAATGAGGGACCAATTATGATTCCTGCAAAAAATGAGTACTAGCTTAAGGTCAATCCCAGTGAAGAAGATAATTTGCAGGACACTATGCATAATCTTACAAAGATTCAAAAAAGTGTCAAGCATGCAGAAATACACGGGCAAAAGACATTACAGGCAATCTCAGACAAGCTACACCACTACACCAAGATTGCACAGCAAGCAGGCCAGATGCTTTCTGGATTAGGGAAAAATATTTTGTAGCATTACCTTATAAAGAAGGGTATGTTCCTACAGCACCGAAAGCAAGTGCTAATCATATGTCGCCTACTGAACAAGCCTTGTGCAAACAAGAAATTCAACAACTGCTTGAACAAAATCTGATTGAACCTTGCAAAAGTCCATGGGCCTGCCCAACTTTCTATGTCAACAAACATAGTGAGCAAAAACGTGGCAAGAAGAGGTTGGTAATTAATTACAAAATATTGAATGAGGCTCTTATGCCTATCAGGTATCCTCTTCCCAGTAAAGAATTGTTGTTTGCTAAAATCGCTAATGCCAATGTTTTCAACAAATTTGATCTTAAAAGTGGGTTTTGGCAAATTGGCATTCTCCCAGAAGACAGGTATAAAACAACCTTCATGGTTCCCCATGGTCAATATCAATGGACAATCATGCCATTTGGATTAAAAAATGCTCCCTCTGAATTTCAAAAAAGGATGGAAGATATTTTTGGAGGGGTAGAATATGTAATTGTATATATTGATGATTTGCTTGTGTTCAACAAGGATGTAAATACTCACAAGATGCATTTAGAAAATTTTTATGAAATGGTATACAAGCATGGTTTAGTTCTATCTGACTCAGAAGAAAAATTTCAGATTGGAAAAGTCAGAATAGACTACTTAGGATTGCATATAGAACAGGGTCATATCGAGCTCCATCCTCATGTCCTTCTCCATCTTTTAAAGTTCCCCGATATTCTTCTTGATGAAAAGATGCTTCAGAGATTTTTAGGCTGCTTAAATTACATCCGACAGTTCTATGAAAAGCAATCTGAAGATACTAAGATTTTGCAGAAAAGACTGAGGAAAGAAAAAATTGGATGGTCCAATTAAATGACTATAGCAATGCATCTGATCATACATGGGCTGCAACGTTGTTATAGAAACATGGAAGGAAGGAACTTGTTTGTGCATGTGCCTCTAGTACTTTTGATAATACAGAGGTCAAGTATCCATCCTCCCACAAAGAAATACTTGCTGTCAAAAGAGGAATCCAAAGATTCAGATTGTCCTTGAAGAGTGTCAGGTTCTTGGTTAGAACTGATCTGAAGCACATGAAAGGCATTTTGGCTAACAAAAAATTGTTAGAACAAGGAAATACCAGGATTCTAAGATGGGCTCTGTGGCTAGAAGGATTTGATTTTGACATCGTCTACAAATCAGGTGATGAAAACTACTTAGCAGACATGTTGACAAGAGAAGGAGCTCCAGAAATCAAAGACATCAAGATGTTCAGACCCCTGTACAAAGGAGAAAGTTCTACGAGTAAAAGTCCAGTTCAGTCTAGTGTCTGTCAGTAAAAAATTTGTTCAATCTCGATCTGTAGTCAGTGTAAATATGAATTCTGTTGGGATTTTTTTGTTTTAAGAGTCAAATCATTACCAGTAGAAGTCATCCAAATCATTTTGCAGAAGTGGTTTGATTCAGAGTCTGGCATGGTAGCTTATCTTAGTGAATCACCTTATAGAGAAAGGCCATGGCGTGTCTATTATTCACTGTCTAGAGGACCAGTTCTTGTCTGTTTTGGTTTTATCCAAAATACAGACTGGACATGGCAAGATTATTTCTCCATCTATCAGAAGGCCAGAATACAGGGTTATGTTAGAGTCATTGCATATGCAACAGAGTTAGATAGTGGAAATAATTGGTGGAGTCCCTGGTTTAAGTTGTTTCTGTTCAAGTATATGCCTAGG